>JACEEZ010025299.1:110817-170807 GCA_016584305.1 Chionoecetes opilio | reverse complement strand
ATCATTTCTGGCAACACACGCCACACAGTACGGAACACACGACGCTGGATTTCAGGTAAGATAATATAGTCCGCCCAGACATTAAGTCGGCGTCTCCTCCGATGCCCACACAAAATTACTACGGCAGCAGCTGTCGCCAAGGCGTCCTCACACACCGACTTGACCTTCACGTCCCCAAAGACTAGTGTGGATGGCCTCACAAAGTCTACTCTTGTTGCCAACATTTCGCCAACATTGTAACACACAAATAGCTCTTACATTGTTGTAGACATGTCTCCAAATGTCGGTTGTTGTGTTTCGCGCAGTGTTTTCAACTTGTCTGTAGACAAAATGTTGCCAGTGTGGACGCACCATAAGCTGGCATATGAAAGGTCATCATTCTGTCTGTGATGAGAGTCAGCTACACAAAATATTGCCTGATTTTGCTATATCATACTATTCGGCCCTATTTTTTCATAGTCATCCTTGCTACTTGACTTCAATGGGAAGTCAATCGGATTCAATGGAATTTTTGTTGTAGTAATAATTACAGTAGTGTGCAATTTAGTCCGGACAGTGATGAAATAATACAATTATTTGTTAAATTGATGTTTGTTCCAAAAAACCATGTCAATGGTAAAATAGATGATACATTTAATATGAGATATGACCACCCTTTGCTTTTACAAGCAGTTCCACTCGTTGTGGCATAGATTCCACCAAGCTTGAACACATTTCTGCTAGTTCTTCGTCATGGTACAAGGCCTTAATAACAGCACAAATCAGCTTCTGCATCGTCGAACAGTCGTCTTTCTCGATTCTACGTTTGATTTTATATATATATATAGCCCATAGATTCTCAATGGGATTTATGTCAGGAGAATTCCCAGGCCAATCTAGAATGGTTAGTCCACTTTCTTCGAAGAATGTGCGCATTTTTCGGGAAGTATGGCACGGAGCGAGATCCTGCTGGAAAATGCCGCCTCCATCAGGAAAGTCCCTTTGCATCACAGGAAGCAAGTGAGCCTCCAGGACTGCCTTGTATTTATCATTGTTCAACATTCCCTCAACATTAACAAGCCGCCCTAGACCTTTAGCAGTAAAACAACCCCAAAACATTTTCTTAGGTGGGTGTTTTGGCGCTTGTTGAATGTGTCCTGGCCGAAGTGGTTCACCTTTGCTTCGTCTCACTACCGCTGACCTGTACCGATGCACTTCAAAATGCGATTCGTCTGAAAATAGAACTTTCCTCCAGTCATCTGCCTTCCATCCAGCATGCTTGCGTGCCCAGCGAAGACTTCTTCATAGCAGAAGTCAATAACTGTTTATGTACCGGTTTTCTGACAACTCTGCCAACCTCAAGGAGCCTTCGCCGGACAGTTGAAGAAGAAACATTTACGCCAGCTGAAGACAAATCTCTCTGAAGGTCTTTACTGGTTTTCTTAGGATCCTTCACACTATTTCTGATGATAACCTTGTCATCGTGAGATGATGTCTTGCGTTTTCTTCCACATTTTCCTCGGCGCAGTGTTGAATGTTCACCAGTGTCTTCAGCTTATTTCACAATATCGCCAACAGTTGACTTTGCCACCTTCATTTTCTCAGAAATCTGTCTGATGCTAAAACCAGCATAATTTCTAAGAGCTACAATACTTGCACGCTTCTTGGGTGTGATATCCATCATGAATTTAAGGGCTAATAATGAATGGAGCTAAAACGCACGGAGCACGCTCCCAGCAATAAACGTCCACAACAAGCTCTGGTGTAGCACTGGCGGGTTTACTGGAGCGTGGTCACAGCAGAATAGATGCCAGATGTCACCAGTACACTCTTCTGCACAGAAAACAAAAGAAACTTCATTAGTGTAGCCAAAGATTAAGACATATAGAAAAAGTCACAAAATTTGATACTGTCCGGACTAAATTGCACCTACTGTAATTTCAGCGTTAAAGAGATAATTTTTTTTTTTTTTGGGTAATTAATCATAGCATTTACCCGCTGAGCCCCGTAAATATAATCAAAGTAACCCACCCCCTACTATTTTATGTTTTTTTATTTTTAAAAAAGGTGAAAAAAAAAAGTAAAAAAAAATTATACTTTTCTCAAAAAAAATTGATTTTTCTGGGGGGTTTGGGGCACCCCGACTCAGAAAATTTAAGGTTCCCGGCGCCAAAACCTCCTGACGCGCGGATGGCAGATGTTCGTCCAATTTTCGGGTGGCGGTTTTTTTCACCCCCCCAAGCATCTGTGTGCCTTCATACCATAATACTACGATGTTCACAAAATGTCTAATAAGTAAATTTAAAAGTGTGATAATTGACATAGAAAAATTTTCTAATGGGGAATGTGGTAGCAGCGACGTCGCGTCCCGGAAAACCATGGCGAGGGGCGGCCATAAGGGGTTTTGCCCCCTTTCATCTGATTTTATGTAGGATGTCCTTTGTCCCCACAATGACTCATGCGCATCCCCGCCCCCACAAGCCTATACTTGAGGGTTGCCACATATGGCTACCCATACCAATCTCAAGTCTAGCACCATAAAACGGGAGTAAAAAAAGGTCAAAGTGGGGCAAAAAAAGTGGTAAGTCCGCCGAATCCGCCCCCCCCCCCCTACCGCACGGGTCCCCACGCTTGCCGGGTACGCCATTTCCCCCCCAAATCAAGCGTGCCCCATCCCATTTTCAACCATTCCTTACATAGTAGCCGCGACCAGATTTTTAAAGGGCGGGCAATGGTCGGGGGACTGGGGGTTGCATAATAAAAAATAAACGCACCACGGCGTCGCTGTTTCCATGGGTTAAATGGTCGGGTACTTTTTTCTCCAGTTTTGGGAGAAAAATGAACTCTTGAAAAGTGATAAAGGGGGGAGGCTTTTTGGGGGGTGTCATTCAAGACCCCTTCGTTATTTCATCAGAAAATCCCAAAAGCCCAGTTGCGTCGTGGGTGGTGTTTACAATTTCTCACACAGCTGTAAATTGATTTAGCAGTCCTCAGACAACATTATGATGTCTTTTCCTAGGGGTGCACGCTTTTATTCCCCGTAAAAAATACACTATAAATACATATATGGGGGGCCCATATTTACTATTTGGTTTTGCTCAAAGTATAGATGACTTTATATCTAAGAAAATCTGAAGAACATTGCAACTCTTAAAACCTTTTGGGTTTGCCTGAAAATAAACTGTGATGGATCCCTCTCTCTTCAGGGAGAGAGGAAAAGAGAGGGGGAGAGGGGAGAGGGAAAAGAAAGGGAGAGGGGGAGGAGAGAGGAGAGGAGAGAGAGAGAAGAGAGCGGTGACGCCGCCGCGTTTATTTATTTAACGTATGTTTGCATGGTCTACTGTATGTATCAGAAAACGAAATTGAAATGGAAAGCTAATAAATTCTGTTCTTTTGATACTGCCATCTTAACCGTCCCCCAAATTTTTTCTGCGAGTTTTAATAAATTTTAATTTCACATATTTCTTCGAGTCTCATAATGACTTTATTAATTGTTTTACTATGTTTTTTTTTGAAATCTTAGAACAAGCTTTCCGAAGATAACAATATCCTTTTACATGATAAATGATTCTGGGGGGAAATCCCTTGAAACTTCCCCGGGCTGGTGAACGAAGAGGCCTTGGGCTTAAGATGGCGCCCGTAGCTTTTTAACTAGGGCCTATGAATGGTTCCCCTCTATATTAGAACCCTAGCTAGACGGGGACCAGGGGGGTGAACCGCAAAAACGCGCTACTACCAGCGCTGATGAACATTTTTTTCAAGATGACTCCAATTTCAAATCCTTCCCACAAAAATTGGGGCGGGACTTTTAAGGGACGAGAACTTGCGGTCGTTTTCAGAGACCCGCGTTTTTTCCGGGCCTAAAATGGGCCCTTTTTTTTAATGGAGATAGTTTTATTTTTTTTAAATTTTTCATTCATTTTTAAAAAAATTCTTCATTCCGTCTATACCCTTCTTCTCCCATTTCCCTATTTATAAAGATATTGTGAAAACTGGGGAAATGGTAAAAAAAAGGTATAGAGGAAAAAAAATTTTAAAGCCCCAGGACCAGATGAGGTACCCAAAGGTCTAAAAAAATGCGGGGTTTGTTGTGATTCAGTGATTTTTTTAAGTCCCTTTTTAAAACTTCCCCTCTGCGGGTCCCCCTTAGTACTTTTTCCCTTGATCGTACAGCTATCGTACAACATATTTAAAAACATTTATTTTTTTTTTGCAATATGATGGTTTTTTTAGTGGAGCCCCAAATTTTATTTGGTTTTCCCGTATTTTACCTTTAAACCCGGGGGTTGGGATGGACCCGTAACTGTGAATGCTCGGACAGTTTTTGCATTGTGGAATTTTTACCGACATCTGAAAAAACCCTCTACAAGAATTTAAAGCAGCTTATCTGCATTACTTCAGTGCCTATAGGTGACAAGAAAAGAAGTGGGCCCCTCACGTACATGCAACCCTTTTTGAACCATTTGAATAATATGGTGAAAACGGCCACAGGCGGGGATTTATTTGGTTTTTTAAAAAAAGGACAAAAGATGATCTCTTCCCTCAAAATCAAAGGATATTTAAAAGCAAAAATAGCCTAAGCCTTTTTTTCCAACCTTTCAAGGCTGGGGAAAATTGGGGTAAACCCGGGGTTTTTTTTTTTTTGTTTTAAAATTTTTGGGGCGGGGTTTTAGGGGGTTTTTTAACCCCCAAAAACCCCGGGTAAAACACAAAGGGATTTCTCCCTTTCCCCCCAAACCATTAGGTTTTTTTTCCCCTTTTTAAAAAAACCCTTTTTTTTCCCCCCCAAAAAAAAAAACAGGGGGAAATTTTCCCCCCTTTTTGTTAAAAAAACTTCCCCCTTTTAAATTTTTCCCCGGGGGCCCCCAAAATACCCCCCCAAACAAAAAAATTTTTTTTTTTTTTTAAACCCCCCCGGGGGGAAAACCGTCCAAAAAGGGGGGAAAAATTTTTAATTTTTTTTTTTAAAAAAAAAAAAAAATTTTTTTTTTTTTCCCCCCCTTTTTTCCCCCAAATTTCCCCCCAAAAAAAAAAAAAAAAAAGAATTTTTTTAAAACCGGGTTTTTCCAAAAGGGATTTTTGGGGAAATTTCCCCCAAGAGAAAAAAAACCCCCCTTTTTTTTTTTTGGGGACCCTTTTTAAAAAACAAACCCTTTTTTCCCCCCTTTTTTTAAAACCCTTTAAAAAAGGGGGGGGAAAAAACCTTGGGGCGGGTGGGGGGGTTTTTTTTAATCCCCAAAACGGGGAAAAAAAAAAAAGGCCCCCTTTTTTTTTTTTTTAAAAAAAAAAAAAATTTGTTTTTTTTTTTCCCCCCTTTTTTTTTTTTTAAAAAAAATTTTTTTTTAAAACCAAATTTTAAAAAATTTTTTTTCGAAAAAAAAATTTTAAAATTTAAAAAAAAATTTTTAAAGGTTTTAAAAAAAAACTTCTTTTTGGAAAAAAAACCCCCCCCGGGGGTTTTTTTTCCTTTTTTTTTTTTGGGGACCTAAGGTAATCCCCCCTTCAGGCCCCAGGCCCCAAGAAGGGTTTTCCTTTTTTTCTCACATGGCTTTTTCCCCTTTTTTGGGTCCCCCTTCCCCCTTTTTTTTTTCCCCACCCCCTCCCTGCGGTTTTGGTCCCCTTTTGACAAAAAAGGGGCCCCTTTTCCCTCCACCCCAAAATTTTTTTCAAAAAAAAGGCCATTCAAAAGTCTGCTTTCCCCAAGTGCCTTTTTTTCCCCCCCCCTTTTAAAAAAGGGGCGGTGGGGTTTTTTGGCCCCCCTTTTCCATTCCCGTTTTTTTTTGGGTTTTCCCCGGGGGCACGCTTTAAGGCTTTTTCCCTTTAAAAACCCACCCCTTTTTTCCTCCGAATTAAGGGTTTTGTTAAAAAAAAAATTTTAAAATTTCCCCCGGGGGTCGGATGTCCCAAAATCCACTTTTTTTAAAATTTTATTTCTTTCCCCCTTTGGCCCCCCGGGGGGAGGGGGGGGGGGTTTTCCCCCACATGCATGGAAAAGATCCAAACGGGTCGTCCCAAACGAAGGGGGCTTTGTCCTCCCAAATGCTGCCCCCAAACGAAAACCTCAGAAAATTTTTAAATAGGGGCAGGGATCTTTTTTTTTGGTTATATTTATCATTAAAATTTTTTAAATTTTTGGTTTTCCCTTTTTTTAAGGGAAAAAGGGGGGGGTTCTTTGGGGGCCTTTCCCCCTTAAAAAAAAAAAATTTTTCCCCAAAAAAAAAGAATATAATAATTTAAAAAATTACATTAATTTGTTTAAAATTAAATATTTTTAAATTTTTTTTAATTTAAAAATTTAAAAATCAAAAATTTCGATTTTTCCGGTTTTTTTGCACATTTCTTATTGGAAATTTGTAAAAAAGGGAAAATTTCATTAGGCTTAAAAAAGACACCACCCCAAATTTTTTTTTGAGAAAAAATTTTTTGGGGGGGGGAAAAAAAATTTTTTTTCTTAAATTTTCTTAAAAAAAAAATTTTAATTTAAAAAAATTCTTTTTAAAAAAAAATTTTTTTAATCAAGCAAAATTTTAAAAACAACTAAAAACCGGGGTTCACCAGAAACCCCAAAACAAAAAAAAATTAAAAAAAAAAAAAAAATTTTAAAAAAAAATTAAAATGTAGGACTAATAAACCGTTAAACGTTGTTGGCAATTTGGGAAAAAAAATTTAAAAAATTTTTCCACAAGTTTTTTTTCCCCCTTTTCCCCCCCTTTTCCCCCCCCTTTTTTTCCCTCCCTTTTTTCCCCCTTTTTCCCTTCTTTTTTTTCCCTTTTTTTTCTTTTTAAAAAAAAATAAAAAATTTAATTGTTTTTGAAATTTTAAATTTACTTTTTTGCCTTCCTTCTGTCTCTCTCTCTCTCTCTTCTCTCTCTCTCTCTCTCTCCTCTCTCTGTTCCCATGTCTTCTTCTACATATTAGGAACATATCAATAAAATTATACATCATAATTGTTAATTATGCACCATATGTAGATCTATACTATTTAATAAAAGTCACGCACTATATTTGCCCACAACATGAGCAAGTTACCCGTAAATGTTGTGGATGGACGGCTGTGTATAGGCCCCCCAACACCCCCGCACTCTCTGCGTGCGCTGATTGCTTCTAATTTCCCCTAGTCCTGAACAGCAATGGACTTCGGCAATATGCTGCCCGGACACGTACTTCTTTGTTCATGCATTGTTCCTGGATTCATCAAGACATCTATGCCTAATTAGGTAAGGCATGGCATGGTTGGTTTGGCATGTTCACGACGTCTGGAAGTGTTCGTCTATAGCAGTGGTTCTTAACCTTTTTTAGTGCTCGTACCCTTTGAGATCTAATAAGTTTATCTCTTACCCCCGGTCAGAAAAAGTATAATTAAAGTAAGGAGTAATGGTCAGCATGGTACTGTTTGGTCCATACGACCGAATTCATAAGATTCTTTCCTCTTGGACATGTGACAAATTCACAGTCAAGAGCTCTTCAGCCAACTGGCCGCCACGCGGGTACGGGGGACGGGTCTGCGACGCTTACTTGTACTTGAAAAGTCCTGTTCCTGTCATGACCCCTGACCGAATATTATGCACTTGTCAGTGCGGGACACAAACAACTAGCTCAGCCCATCAAGTAGTAGTTTTGAGGGGAAATGAATAAGGGTGTTTTCTGTTCTGTACCAAATTTCGTTCTTTTCATTACCAAATTTAAGTCCAATACCAATTCATGTGATTCATTACCAGATTAATTTTCATGACCAAATTTACGCTAATTTGGTAATGAAAAATACCAAATGGCAACCCTGCAGCCAACAGACGTATCACGCATGAACACGTACCACACGAGTATAGAATTCGATGTACACAACGGTAAACTAGAAAAAACGACATATGACGGTAATTAATATATTTTACAAGTTATTGTAGTATGACTTAATGATGAACCGTTGGACTCCAGGTGGTTAAGACAATTGTTGACAGACAAAATAATTATGAATATATTATTCCAGCAAAATATAAATATGATTTTGAAAATCATTGGTCAGCAAGTTTCGTACCCCCAGGTGTACAGTTTCGTATCCCCTGGCGGTACAAGTACCCCAGGTTAAGAACCACTGGTCATTAGGTGTTATGGCACTGGATATATTATATGTAGTATGTGTATGATGAAACATATGTTAGCAGCATGTAGTCATGTTGGAGGTGTATGTACGTGTGTCTGCCTCTTCTGCAACACATCTGTTATTGTGTTGCTCGGACAGACACTACCTACTTGATAATGTTGACATTGACATAATTGTGTTGTTCCACTGCTGCTTGCATTCTTGAGAATGCATAGTCAGTGTTTTGTGTGTGCCTGTGGTTAATTGCCACTTATCTTAGATGATAAGCAATGCACACAGGGACAGACACAATTAACGTTGGGTGTGTTTGCATCATCGCCGTGTGAGCAGCGAGCGGACCTTCTCATTCCACACACTCAGCAGTTCCTGTATACACAATTGTTCAAGAAAGAAACCTTTCCTTTATAAGACGCGGCGGAGGGCCGAAAAGTCAGAAGAGGGGGAGACTCCAGACCAGGCGCTCCTAAGCTAAGACTCCATGTGAATCGGAGTGTGTACTCACCTGTGAGGGAGTACTTGTCACGATATTAATTGTTCTGGCCTGTCTATTAAGACTTAAGCTTCCTTGGCCGCTTGTAAAGAACCTGTGACTTTATATTATAAACATAACCTTATAAATGTACATATGTATATAATACAATATATATTTATAATAATAGTATTGTCTCACTCGATTCCTTGGCACTTACTTTACTTACTTAAAATACTTATACGTTACTTAAATCAGCAAGCCTTACTTAAACCCGCTCGACCACTTGCAATTACTACCATATTGATGTATATACCTCTGGGCAGCAAAAGCAAGTTATCTGCCTATCAGGAGGACATCACTGGCAATCACCCCTACACGTCATAGACCTGTATCTTACATGGGTAGATCCCGTTACCTGTAAAATAACAAGCTTAGAAATGGGTAACATAGGGTAAAATTAGGAAAATCTATCATCTGTGGAACTTCTTGTTTTTTGGTGTTGTTTAGGGCTGCGAGGATCCCTTGAGGAACTCTATGAGTCCTGGCAAGATCCTGCGAGGTTTTCACAGGCAGGGCAGCTGACCTGTCTTCTTCAGCAAGGCACGTGTGAGGTGGATGACAGTGTGGTGTGGTTAGGGGTGTAGTAGAGCAGTTAAGGCCGAAAATTAAGGCATCTCGTTCATTTTTTCAGAAAATCACCAAATTTGGCACACATGTAGTATGGACCTATACAATTGTTTTCCTGAGGGGCGCCCAAAAATTCAAGCCCCCTGGTGGCCGCCATATTGAATTTCAACATGGCCGCCGTCTATGACCTATTTATCTCAATTACTTCTATACTATGGGCGATAATACTACAATTCCAGTGTCTTTCCCCATGTTTTTATGGTCTGTGAATCCAATGGGATCAATTGCATAACGATTGACGACCGCCATCTTTGTTTTCAAGAGGGCCGCTATTGTGTTTTTCCCATTAATCTCTCAAGTTTTTTAGGTAAATTTAAAATTTCCAAGTATACACATTTTGTATTGTCTCTGATAAAATGAAATTTTTATTAATTATCAAAGTTACACACAGTGCAGGTTTCCCTTAAAATTTGGGGGCATTTAAAAAAGGTAGGGCTTCGCCACGACGCGTAGTATAAAAGAAAATGTTTCGCAGCCCCACACATGATGTGCGGGGAGTTTTCCCCTGTAGCATTACATTTTTTCCTTTAAGCCGACTTACAAGGTACCTTGTAAGCTCTAAAACATGCCCTCCTGTATCAGTAGTATTGTATTCCAAATTTGGGGTCCCCGAAGTCCCTGTTTTCATCCAGCCCCAATCACTGGTGAGGAAAGGGGCCTGGGCACATTCCCCCATACGTATCCAGCCGAAAAATGCACGTTTTTGGTGTTTTTTAAGGCGTCGCAGGGGGAAAATGTATAAAATTGTTTTTGCATCTTCGTGAAAAAGGTTGGACGTCATTCACGTCTTTATCCGGGTGTCCAGCCTAGGGGATGGCAAAATTTTTCATCCCTCTTTTTTTTTTCCTTTAGTAAAAAGCGTTCACAGAGGGGCCTATAAGTGAGAGCATAAAAAGGTTTTTGCGTGATGCGGGGGCATTTCCAATGTGTCGCTCCCTTTTTTTAAAAACCATGAGGAATAGAACCCTTTTGAAGATGCAGCAGTGATTTTATATCATTAAATCGCAGGAAATTTTTGCCATCCAGCGTTAGAGAGACTGTAGCACTTTTTAAAAAAGATTGGTAAAACATAGTACAAACATCATAAGAAGAGCGTTGGGAACAGGGAAAGCTTGAGATGTAATCTCTCGGAAAAGCTTCATTTTTTCAATAGCCAAAAGCAAGTTGATAATTCAAAGGTAAAAGGGAAGGGTAGCAGAACTCAAAAATGACCCCCACGTTTTCACGATGTCTTTTGCGAGTCACGGCGAGAAAGAGACTTGGATTTCTTCGCCTTGGACTTCTTCTGCCATTGGAGAACCAGGGGTTTCCTCCAGCGATCACCAAAAAATGGAAAAAAGCGGAAGGGCGCTAAATGGCCTTTACAATCGTTGGAAAATTTTTTCCCCTGCGTCCATGTGGGCCCCACAGGGGGATGCAAAGTCCTTTGATGGGGCGGCATTACACCTCTCCCATGGGACACAGCAAAAACCTCTATGAATATGGCCCAGAATATTTTCATCCCATACTTTGAAGGTTTTCAACTCGGGGGCCCACCACCGGAACTTTGTGGGGGAACCTACATCCGAAACCTAAAATCTACACACACCAAGGAGGGGGCCCGGTCGCCCATCGTATTCTACCTGCGAGGGAAGATACCGGGGGAAATTGGAAAATATATATGTGTACTTCAATTTTTAATCAATGTTGATGATGCCAAAAAGCGCTTTAGAAAAAACAATTAGTCTTCAGTAACGTTATTCCCGACACTGAGAGTTTTTCAGTCCCCCTCCACCTAAAGGAAGGGTTTTCCCCCTGCAAAGTTTTGGGGATGGAGTGCCAGCAGGTTTTTTTACCCCTTCATGCCCAATTTTTTCCTTTGCTGTAAAAAACGTCTTTTGTTGCCATACAATACGAAAGTAACTTAATATAAAAAATTTAGTAGGGGACAAATATACTAAAACAGGCCATATCAAATAAAATATTGCTTTTTTAATTAAAATTTTTTAAGGCCCCCCTAAATTCAATTGAAATTCGTTATGGGCCCAAGGGGTTAAGTGCGGGCAGATAAAAGTCACCGGACTATGGCCTTGTAGGGCCGCATTTTACCCCCAAGGTATTAGGGGGGGGTTCCACTAGATTGATAGCTGCCTTTTGATCATTTCACCAAGAAAAAAACCCCAAAGAAACCAATAGCCCGTAATAAAAAGACAACAATTATTTTTTTAAGAAAAATATATTTAAAAACGTCAGTTCTCAAAATTTTTATTTTTCACAAAAAAAAAATAAACTTGGCTCACAATTTTTTTAAAATAATTAATAAAAAAACCGACAGAAAACCCTAATATCGACCTAATGAAAGCAGAAAAAAAAAAGAAGAACAAGATATGAGACAAAGGGGGGATACATTTTTTAAAATAGAAAAAAAAATAAACCCCTTTTTATGTCAGATGTAAAACTAGGGGGACATTTATTATTAGAGATATCTATTTTTAGATATCGTTTAGAAAAAAGTTAATAAAGTGCTTTTCTTTGGATAAAAAAAGCCAAGGGCACTGAAACAGGGCAAAATTTCAGGAGAAAAAGGAACAAGAAATAATATTATTTTTGAAAAACCTTTTTCCTACTTTTTTTGTATAGAACTTACCGAAATAGACATTTCCACCCTTCCATTTTTCCCTTTTTTTCGTAAGTCCGTGACTCATAAAGTAACCAATAGAAAACGAATTTTTGATAGTTTTTACCCCACCATTTACAAAAAATTATACACCCATTGCGAAACCGCACCACCTCTCTTTGACGAAGTAGAGGGGTTTTGGCAGCAAATTTTGAGGGGGGGAATTTTGGGAGGAAGTGGAGTTTGTGTTCAGTGCGGAGCCCTCAAAAGCGGGGGGGGAGGCCAGACCCGCGGGTTGAGGCTGTCCTGACTCCCGTGGGGCAATCAGGTTCTTTCATTTCCCCGACTGGAAAAAGGGGTTGGTCGTCCCTATCTGGAAAGGGAAAGGGGACGTCGGAAACTGAAAAATTCCGTGGTATTACCCGCTCAGCGGCCAGTCAAGGCTGCCCATTTTTGCGCCCAAGATCCGCATCTTTGTGAAGTCAAACCCCTCAGCATTTCGGTTTTTCACCCTGGTAATAACAAAAAACCCGTACCCAGGCTTCGTGCCCTGGGGGAAACGTGACGTGTTTTTTGTGGGGATTTTTTGCACCCCAAAGTTGTTTTAAAGAAGGCGTTTGACTCAGTGCATCGTGGTCAATCGGGGATTTTCGCGACTTTGGGGTGTGCCTTCTGTGACTTCCGCCCCGGGATTCTGAAGGGATAGGGTTTTTTGATGACTCCCTTTTTACTCTGGACTGAGAGGCTATGAAGTGTGGGGGAGGTGTATCCAGCTTCTTTCCGGGAAATACGAAGTGAGGCAAGGGTGCGTCCGCCCCCATCACTTTTAAAACACTTTATGGATGGGGATTGGGGCAAAGTTTTTTGAAAAAGGATTGTGGAGCATTCCCGGAAACCCCAAGATCTTTTTTTTTGCCGATGATCAGTTACTTTGCTGGCGCGGGAGGTTTTGGTGATGGCTCCGAGGCATTGCACGGGAGGCAACCCTTTTGGGACTTTGAGGTCTCCTGGTTAAGAAAGGTCCAGGTTTTTTGGGGGCTTACAGATAAAAAGTACAGTCTGTTTATGGGGGGGCGAGGACTGAGTCTTGGAAAAGTTTTACATCCCCTTGGGAAAGCGCAGTCCAAAAGACGGGGGTCAGTCAGAAGTTTACGGGGTTTGGGCATACCCCACGGTGTTATGGACACTCAGCAGGAGTATTTGGCGGGCGGTACCTGTGCAGGAGGAAAAAGATCGGGATTTTAAAAGTCGTTTATGATCTCTGTCTTACTCTAGGTTTGGGACATGCCCCTAAATAGCGCTTGAAAGGCGTATCGATCCCTTTGGGTAAAAGTGCTTCGCAGAACAAGGGTGTCGCTGGAATGATTACGTGTCAAATCAGCGTTTGCACCGTGAGACTGAATCGGCCAAGGGCGCCCTCAAGGCTCGTGGGTGGGGGAATGGGTTTTTTTTGTCGAAGTGTTGGGGGGGGGTAAAGGGGGGGGGACCCCGGGGGGCCCTTTATATTGGTGGGGGAAACGCCCCCCGGGTGCCCCAATTGGGGGGGATTCCCCCCTCCCAGGGGGAGCTTTCAAATGTGGAAACAAAATTAAATTTTAAAAATACAGAAAACAAGTTAGTTATTTATCGTTTGGGGGAAAAAATTTTAAAACTAAAAAAAAAAAATAAAATTAAGGGAAAAATTTTAAAAGAAAAAAGGTTTTAAAACTAAAAAAAAAAAAAAAGAAGAAAAAAGGGGGAAAAGGGGGGAAAAGGAAAAAAGAGGAAAAAAGAAAGAGGGGAAAAGAGAGAGAGGAGGAAAAGGAGAAAGGGGGGAGAGAGAAAAAAAAAAAAGAAGAAAGGGGGTTTTTTCAGCTTCCCAAACCACAATAAACAAGAAGAGTTCATTTATTGCTCACCAGCAGCGTAGCCGAAAAAAATCCAAAAGGGGCCTTGGGCTCGAGGGGCCCTTGGGGGGAAGAAGGGCCCACGGGTTGGAACAGGGGGGTTTTGGGGGGGAAAAAAATTCCCGAGGCAGTCTGGCCCCGGGAAAATTTCAGTTTTCATTGTTAAGAAAAAAAACAAAATTTAAAAAATTATAATTAATAAAAAAAAAATAATAGTAATGAAAAAAAATAAAAAATAATAAAAATATAATAAAATGAATAATAATAAAAATAAAATAACAATAATAAAAAAAATAAAATAAAATAAAAATTAAATAAAATAAAGGGTAAATTTTTTAATAAAAAAAAAAATAAGTAATACAATTAAATTTAAATTTAATAGCCAACTTTTTCCCCATTGTTTTTTGAAAATTTAAAAATTTTTTTTTTTAAAGGGTTTTTTTCCTTTAAAAGGGGGGCGGGGTGGGGGGTTTTTTCCCCCCCCAATTTTTTTTTTAATTTTTTTAAAAAAGGGTTTTTTAAAAAATTCCCGGGTTTTTAAAATTTTTGGGGTTTTGGTTTCCCTTTTTTTTGAAACTAAACCATTAATTTTTTATAAAATTTTTTAATTAACCCTTTTTTTGGGTGCCCGGGTTTTCCTTTTACAAAATATATCCCGTATTTTTGTTTAAAAAAATTTTTTTTTTAAAAAAAAGGATCTTTGAAGGGGTTTGTTTTTCTCTTTTGGATGATTTTGGGTGGGGGGGGTAGGTACTTTTTTTTAAAATAAAATTTTTTTTTTTAACCCCCGGAGAAGGTAAAAAGGTTAAAATTTGTTTTTTTTTAAAATTTTTTAGTTTTTTTAAAAATTTTTTTTTTTTTTTAAAATTTTTCTTTTTTTAAAAAAAAAAAAAAGGGGGGTTAAAAAATTTAAAAATTTAAAAACCCCCCGGGGGGTACAATTTTTGGGTTTTAAAAAGATTTTTCTAAATTTTAAGGTGTGGGGGTTTAAACCTTTTTTTAATTTTTTTCCCCTTTTTTTTTCCCCCCACTACCCGGTTTAAATTGGGGGTTTTTAAAAAGAATGAAAAAAAACGGAAAAAAATGGGTTTCCCGGGTTAAGGCGGAAGCAAAAAAATTTTACTTTTTCTTTTTCCATTACACTGGGTTTTTTTAGTCCCACTTTTTAAAGGATTTTGGGGGTGAAAAAAGATTGTTTTTTATCAATTTTTTTGAGGATTTCGTTTTTTTAAAAAAAAAAAATTTTTTAAAAAAGAAAATTTTTTTTTTTAAAAAAAATGAAATGTTTAAAAAAAAATGGAAAAGGGAAATGAATTTTTTTTCATATATGTTTTTTGAAAAATGGCAAGTTTACACAGCTCACAAGTAATTTGCTTACTGGAGGGTAAGCTGTGGAGAAAAAACTTCACGTGCTAGAAAAAAACTGACTACAGATTTGGAATCAGCATGCCAATTTTAGTCTAAATAAGCTCAAAAATCTAACTCAACAATTTTTTTCTTCAAATTGTTCCCCAGTGTTATCTTAATATTGGTGTAGTCTTACTGTAATTTTTGTATGCTCATGATATTTGCATGATATGATATATCATGAACACGATGGTAGGTTCAGTGTTCCTAAATATCATCTGGTAGCTTGGTAATATCGGGTAGGAGCACAACATTTCAATGCACTGAAAACCTGAAAAGCCGCCTACTCTTGTGATACTCAGTCATGACTTAGTTTTTTACCCTATTGAGTTATGAATAGCGTGTTATTGTTGAACAATCACTGCCTGATTCACTGATATAAACAAAATAGGCCTATCTTGTGTAAGAGGTGAGTAAAGCAAAGAAATATGAATACTTTTCTGTGACAACGCAAGGGTGTTTGGTAGCGGTGAGGCAAAATACCACCACCATCACCACCCAGCCCGCGTGAATCAGCCAATCAGCGACGTCCTTACATACTCGGGTAGGCATCAAGCAGCTCCCAGCCCAGAAATCCACCTTAAGTGAATAAATAGACTATAGTATGTCACAACTAGGGACTATATTCAAGAATGCTCGTCGAGTCTCGGCTGGTGGATTTTGCCGACCGTCGTAACCTCACGCGTGGGATATACAATCAGTGTTGTCAACTGCCCGGCGAGTGCACGCATGGAGAGATGTGCAGACGTACCAATACAAGCGAGTCCAAGGCGGCATCAATATTTTGACTATTTTACACATATCTAATTCCTTTTACTAGCCCAATTTACATTTGTGCCATCAAAATAATAGCTTTGTTAGTGTTCGCCACTTGTCTGAGTTGTTGATGTAGAAAAAATGTGCCTGAGTGATACCTACTTGTGAGTACATTTGAACGTCCCGCCACCACTGCACCAGACAATGGCTGACCACCACCATCACCACCGCCCGGCCTCCTCACCAGTTATCACACCCATATACGGCCTCCTGCACCTAATTTGACCTTAAATAGGACGTTTGTGCAGTCACTGTGTATGTATATCACTCGGTTATGTTGAAAACTCACCTGTAATAGTCTAGGATGAAATATGATGGAAATAAGGGCAGAGGACAACGCAACCCGTCGAGTGTACGCGGTGATTCTTATATGTTGCCGCGCGTTGCAACGGATCGCAAAAAAAATCTTGAATAAATCTCTATGACTCCGCCAGCCCTCCACTTGGGGTAAAAGCTGTGCCTGGCCGCTTACACCTGCTGTGTAACCCTCTTGGAAAGTGTGCGTCGCCTCTTCCAGCTGTGAACCCGTCAGGGTGGCTCGGTTGGTAGAGCTGTGGGCTCGCGTGCAGCGTCCCTGCATTCGGTCAGCGGTTCGAGTCCACCAGGTTCGTCCTGGCCTAGTGGCGCTTTGTATAGTCTATAACCTTGTAGTTGGTACTTGCAAAGTGTCTAGATAGGATCAGAGTATCTTGCTTATCTTGCAGCTGTAGACAGTGCTGTATACCACCTGTCACTATGGCTGTGTGTGTCCCCCGCTACTGGACACTTGCCTGGCTATTGGTGCTGTGTGCCCTGGCTATGGTGCTGTGTGCCCTGGCTACTGGTGCTGTGTGCCCTGGCTATGGTGCTGTGTGCCCTGGCTACTGGTGTTGTGCCCTGGCTACTGGTGCTGTGTGCCTGGCTACTGGTTGCTGTGTGCCCTGGCTACTGGTGCTGTGTGCCCTGGCTACTGGTGCTGTGTGCCCTGGCTACTGGTGCTGTGTGCCCGTGCTATGGTGCTGTGTTGCCCTGGCTATGGTGCTGTGTGCCCGGCTACTGGTGCTGTGTGTCCCTGGCTACTGGTGATGTGTGCCCTGGCTACTGGTGTGTGTGCCCTGGCTACTGGTGCTGTGTGCCCTGGCTACTGGTGCTGTGTGCCCTGGCTATGTGCTGTGTGCCTGGCTATGGTGCGTGCCCTGGCTATGGTGTGTGTGCCCTGCTATGGTGTGTGTGCCCTGGCTACTGGTGCTGTGTGCCCTGGCTATTGGTGCTGTGTGCCCTGGCTATGGTGCTGTGTGCCCTGGCTATGGTGCTGTGTGCCCTGGCTACTGGTGCTGTGTGCCCTGGCTACTGGTGATTGTGTGCCCTGGCTACTGTGCTGTGTGCCCTGGCTATGGTGCTGTGTGCCCTGGCTATGGTGCTGTGTGCCCTGGCTATGGTGCTGTGTGCCCTGGCTACTGGTGCTGTGTGCCCTGGCTATTGGTGCTGTGTGCCCTGGCTACTGGTGCTGTGTGCCCTGGCTACTGGTGCTGTGTGCCCTGGCTACTGGTGCTGTGTGCCTGGCTACTGGTGTGTGTGCCCTGGCTACTGGTGCTGTGTGCCCTGGCTACTTGGTGCTGTGTGCCCTGGCTACTGGTGCTGTGTGCCCTGGCTACTGGTGCTGTGTGCCCTGGCTACTGGTGCTGTGTGCCCTGGCTACTGGTGCTGTGTGCCCTGGCTACTGGTGTTGTGTGCCCTGGCTACTGGTGCTGTGTGCCCTGGCTACTGGTGCTGTGTGCCCTGGCTACTGGTGCTGTGTGCCCTGGCTACTGGTGCTGTGTGCCCTGGCTACTGGTGCTGTGTGCCCTGGCTACTGGTGCTGTGTGCCCTGGCTACTGGTGTTGTGTGCCCTGGCTACTGGTGCTGTGTGCCCTGGCTACTGGTGTTTGTGCCTGGCTACTGGTGTGTGTGCCCTGGCTACTGGTGCTGTGTGCCCTGGCTACTGGTGTTGTGTGCCCTGGCTACTGGTGCTGTGTGCCCTGGCTATTGGTGTTGTGTGCCCTGGCTACTGGTGCTGTGTGCCCTGGCTACTGGTGTTGTGTGCCCTGGCTACTGGTGCTGTGTGCCCTGGCTACTGGTGTTGTGTGCCCTGGCTACTGGTGTTGTGTGCCCTGGCTACTGGTGCTGTGTGACCTGGCTATTGGTGTTGTGTGACCTGGCCGCTACCTCCGCTGCACCGATCAGCCCGGCTACATAATTATCACCTGAGGCGCCAAGTGTTTTACACCTTCAGCTCTCCTTGAAAAACCTGTGGCCCCAGAGGTCAGAGCTCTTCAATCTACGGCTCTCCTAGAATAGGAGCCTCCGCTATCTAGGGGATCTGGATCAGCCTGGCCTGAACTTTAGCGGTTCTCCGGTTCCGGATACAACTTTTTGTAAATATATGCACGTAATTAACTTATAAATTACTGCTTCATTTGCCACACCTTTATATCCATAGAATAATCTAAAATAACCTGGGATTAACTCTGTGAACCAAGTAAACCCCAGACAAGGATAAATACTTGCATATATCCCATGCAGCACTGAAAACGATTTCTAGACTTCATAAACCCCCTATTGTTAATAAGCTCAGAATATAGTAAATAATGTACAATAGAAGTGGATGAGCCACTGAGGTGATTTTAACCCCTTGATTACGTGAAATATCATCCTAAACTTAATATAATCGACTAATGGTATCTTGAATAATATGAAACTGATTATGTGGTGATGAAAGTGATGTACGTAGATGGGTTGCATTTACGCTTTGACATCAAACTTTGCGAAGCGACAAATCTCATGAATTTAGCGACTTGCAGATGCGGAAGGTAATGTTGAGGGTTTACGAATTTTAACGTTAGCGGAGGTGAATCTCCGTTTGCAATGACCAGCCCCGGGTGAGTGTACCCTAAATCTCCAAATTTGTGGTGGAAACTCCACCTATTTGAGTATATTTTGTTGACATGAAAATTTTACGGTGTATGGTGGGTGTAAGGGTGGCAGCGTTCTTTTCCTTCATGATAAAGATATGTAGTGGAAATCTTGAAGCATGTCTTAGAAGAAGTCATAGCTAAGATCATATAGCGATATAAAATGACGCATATTAGCCATAACTAGCTGGCAAGTTTCATAAATTGGGAGGTATGTATCATAAACCGTCCGAGAGGCATTCGGCCGATTTTTCAAACATGGACTTAGGCTAACCTAAGACTAACCATGGCCTTAGACAGACATTTCACTTTCTTAAACATTTTTCCGGGGGGTTATATAATATCATTAGACTTGCATCGGGGACAGGGTCGTGGGTGTCTAACAATTCCAATACGATTTTCGTTAGTCTTCGACCAATCTGAGACTAAACCCCCCTTAAAAAACTGATACGTCTGTCTAAAGCCATGGTTAGTCTTAGGTTAGCCTAAGTCGATGTATGAAAAGTCGGCCGATTGACTAGGTTCACAGTGTCCTACCCCGGCTATGCTATATGTTTTCACAATCAACATGGCAGAGCCACAGCAACAGCATTAGTGAGGGAATACTCGCCCACGTAGGGACGTGTTGAGTGAGCTGAGTGATGCAAAGCTGAGTAGGAAATACCTTTTAGTTTAGACAGTGAGGGCATATTGTTCGTCACTAACTTTGTGCAGACAGCCCATGGAGCGAAAAACACTCCATCTAGCAACACTGTCCCGTGTTGACACAGAGGTTCTTCAACGATACATCTCTATGCCTTATTATCCGCAATGGACTGCTATATTATTCTGTGTCACTGCCCTAAACATGTTATTCACAAAGAAAATAGTCCTAAATCTATAAAACTTGATCAACGGATGAAGTTACTGATTAATTTACCAATTTAAAGAAGCTATATAAAGCAACATTTAGCAGGCAACTATGATATATGGTATCGCTAGATTCCAAACTTGTGATATAAGGCATATGACATTGATATCTGATATTCAGGAGCTATACGTATGTATCTTCCATAAATTATTATGACACACGCTTCATGAATTCCACTACAGGCGTGGAAATCATGAAGTGATCGTTGCTAAGAATATAACTACCATAGCAAGACAAATTGACGCATTTCAGCCATAACTGGCTGACATACATCATAAATTGGTGGGTAACTATCGTTAAACCGGGAGGCAATGACTGGGTACACCGTGCCCTAGCCCGGCTATGATATACGGTCCCACAGTCAACATGGCTAAACCACAACAGCCTCAGCGAGGGAATATAAGCCCACGTAGGGACGTGATGAGTGAGCTGATTGAGGCAGAGCTGATTAAGAAAAACCGTTTAGACCACGAAGGCATATTTTTCTTCACCAACTATGTGCGGACAGCCTTGGGAATGAAAAACTCTCCATCTGGCAACTATATCATCAATTCCTGTGTCTGCCATCAGTTCATACCCAGTCAGGTCTTGGCAGTGCTTATAGTGCCTTTACTTAAGAGCAAAGTGAAGGCCCCTGCTAACTCTGGCAATTACAGGCCCATTGCCATAGCGACCGACCGCCCTGTCCAAGGTGCTGGAGAAAGTGGTGCTCCATCGTCTTGAGGCCTACCTGTATACACTGGACAATCAGTTCAGATATAAGAAAGGCCTTGGCACTGAAATGTGTGTGTGGACATTGAACAATATCATTCACTACTACACTTCCAGAAATTCACCTGTATATCTGTGTTTCCTGGATGCCAGAAAAGCGTTTGACAGAGTTAATTACTGGAAGCTCTTTAATAAACTTCTCGTCAGGGGTACACCTGGGTACATTATTATTTTATTAATATGCTGGTACACTACCCAGGAATTTACTGTTCAGTGCGGTAATTCCTTTAGTACTGCCAACGGTATTCGGCACGGGGGATTCTATGTATCTCCCTACCTTTACAATGTGTACACGGATGATGTCAGTGCCAACGTTCGTGATACAGGTGTCGAATGCCACATACATGATGGGTGCATCAACTCACTGAGCTATGCTGATGATATGATACTGCTCGCACCCACTGCAGATGCGTTGCAGGACCTTATGGAGTGTGTGTCAGGTGTATACTGCAAGACTACCGAATATATTCTTAAATCCTGGTTCACTAAATTCTACTTTTGTGGCGATTCACTGGTTTCCCGACGTCCATCACGCCGGTCAATCTAAAGAAAAAGTAGTTGTTTGCCTCTTTTTTTGACTTAAAGGTGAAAATAAGACTTGCAAATAAGAAATAAGAATTGCCAGTTTAAAGGAACAGCACGTAGGTATGTTAGGTAATATTACTACTTTCATTTTACCATGTTGATGCAATCATTGTTCTATTACAGTTCCCAGGTTAATGGTATTAATACAACTGCAACTTCTACAAATTATGTTATTGAGCTGAATGCAGACACATGTTTTTATTTACTAGCTTTCTCGACTTATTAGGTGAGCAAACAGACGAGCTCATGTGTTGAAAAGGGGATTTATATCAGTCGCTCGTTGTCTGGCGGGGAGACAAGACGTGTTCCGGGCAGCTCCGTGTGTGTTTTGAGTCAGGTCAGAGAGGATTTAGATGGCAGCTGCAGAGGAGATTAGCGTCGGCATGGCTAGTGGAGACGACGGTGTGGATAGTGGAGGCGATGGTGTTGTTCGTCGAGTCGAGGGTGTTGTGGAGGTGTGGAGTGGGAGGAGAAGTGGAGAAGAGGGTGGAGTGAAAGAGTCTGAGGTGAAAACGAGTGCGGTAGAAGGAGGGAGACGGGTCGAGGTGGAGTGCAATGAAGGTTGTGGAGTGGCACTTAACTCTAGTCTGGAGGCGATTGAAGACCTGAAAAGGTGTGTGGAAGTGGAGGTCCAAGTGGAGTGAGTGGAGGGGCACATGCGAGGGATGTACAGTCACGCAATGAACTTCGCGAGCACTTGGGGCGAGGCAATCCCATCAATTTCTCACATCTTTTCCTTGTCTACAAATGTTCGCTCAGTCTCCTCTTAGAGACCCGCTCCACCCCCCCTAAGTAGCCACACCTGTTTCAAACCTTCCCGACTTTATATCTCCCTGATGAGTAATTATAGTTTTAAATCCCGCACCAACACCTAATGACAATTTAACAGCTCCCTCCCTCCCTCCCTCTTTCCCTCCCTTCCTCCTTCCATTGAGCCCTTCAACTGGGTCCTTTTGTGTGTGTGTGTGTGTGTGTGTGTGTGTGTTGTGTGTGTGTGTGTGTGCGCGCGCGCGTAGATGTGTGAATGTAGCCAATAATATTGTTTGGAAATATCTATAATTAAAGTATTTTTAATTTTACATTATGTATGTGTATATTCCTCATTGTGTGATAGTGTCAGAGAGAGAGAGAGAGAGAGAGAGAGAGAGAGAGAGGCTAATCTGGTAATTGTGGGTTTAACTCCTGCACAAACCAACCACTAAAGACATTTTAATAAGGTGACGTCTCGAGGTGCTAAAAACTTTATCCTTCTTGTGCCTCAAGCAAGGCTTTCTGATCCATTTACATCCTATAAGCTAAGTGGAGATATCAGGGCCAGGACCCATATTTAATTTAAGAGGAATTTAAGAGAAATTTAAGAGGAATGGGAGGGAAGAAAAAGGTGACGTGACAGAGAGAGAGAGAGAGAGAGAGAGAGAGAGAGAGAGAGAGAGAGAGAGAGAGAGAGAGAGAGAGAGAGAGAGAGAGAGAGAGAGAGAGAGAGAGATGGCCCCCGTGGGATTAACAACATCCCAGGGGAAGGAGGAGGAATGCATTGTACAGACTTTGAGAATATGAACGATAATTTATTGGAAAATACGAAAAGGAAATGGAAGGAGAGGATCCGAAGCCTGTGTGTTCGCGATTTAGGTGGAGTGACTGTACCTGGAAGGGTACCAGAGGGAGACGTGCCTCGGGCTACTACTGAGGGAGCTGTTCCTAGTAAGTCACCAGGGATTGGTGGATGGAAGGTGGTCGATCATGGGGGAGCGCGCCCAAAGGAGAGAAAGGTAAACAATGTCCATGTTGTGTGCAATTCACTTCAGGTACTCTCGGGGCTGCAAGAGGAAGATAAGGAGGTAAGGACGGTAGACGATACATCATTACCATAAGGTAAAATCTTGGTTGTTGGTGACAGTCAGATTAGGCATCTTGACAGCAGGTTTTGTGACAGGGATGGGATGCGCATGAAGTCGGTGAGTTACCCAGGGAAGGGGATAGGTTATGTTAGTGATAAGATAGTTGAGTGCATGGCGGACCAAGGGAAAAAGCCCATCGTCTGCCTGAGCGCTGGGGGAAACGATGTTGAGTGTATAAGGAGTGAGGAATTGCTACGGCGGTTCAAGGAACCTGTAGGTAAGGTTAGAGACAGGGGTGGGGTCCCTGTGGTGTGTGGTGTTCTTCCAAGACGCTATGTTGACGACTTGTGGTACTCCAGGGCTATTGCTCTGAATTGCCGGCTGGCACTTCATTGCAAAGCCAATGGTTGGGCCTTTGTCGACAGCTGGGACCTCTTTTTCGGGCATAACCACCTACCGCAGGGACGGGGTGCACTTTTCGAGGAAAGGAGTTCAGATCTTGTCTGAATCCCTTGAAAGGGAGGTAGATGCACTGCAGGCTTTTTTAAGATAGAGAACCGGGGATTAGACACTGGGGTCGGGGTAAAGGAAACTTGCGACACTAGGAGGAGTTTCAGAAGGCAGGGAACTAAAGTGATTCGTAAGAAGAGAGAGAGGAGGGATTTAGTTAAAGATAAAGGGAAAATGGACAAAAAGAAGAGAAGTTGCTTGAAGGTTACAAACTGTACAATAGATACAGAACTGGATACAAACTAGATACAAACTGTAGGAGTATTTTAATCATGATAGATTTCCCGAGAGGAATAAATAGTGTAGAGGATTTTGATATAATAGCATTAACAGAAACATGGTTGGATATGTCAGGAAATGTTGGATCCGGAGGTCGAGACAGCTGAGTATAAGTTATTTCACAAGGACAGGTAAGGCAGGGGAGGTGGAGGAGTTGCGCTTTATACAAGAGATATATTGCAGTGTTGTGTTAATAATGTTATAAAAAGAGATGACAGCATAGTCTATATGGGTAGAGGTTACGGTGGGAACTGAGAAAATGGTTTTGAGTGTAGTGTATAGGCCTCCAAACTTATGTAAAGAGGATTCAGCTCCTATATGGCAAGAAATAAACGAGGCTTGCAGGTATAATCGACTATGCGTGGTAGGAGATTTTAATCTTAGGAATATAGACTGGGATTTAATTATAAGAGACAACGACGCAGAGGAATTGTTAAATATAGTCCAGGATAACTTTCTAATCCAGGCAATCAAGGAGCCTACTAGAGGAGATAATATTCTAGATTTATTACTGACAAACCGGGAAGATTTAGTTACAGAGGTAGAGGTTGGTGGACAGCTAGGAAATAGCGATCATACAGAAATCAGGTTTTGCTTAAAATGGGAAGTTGGAAAAATAAGTTTTAATAGGCAGAGTACCTGACTTCAGAAAGGCCAATTATACAGGATTAAGAAGACACCTGGAGAGGATTATCTGGGGATGTGGGATATAGAGTAAGGAAGGCTCCAAGGTTAGCGCGGCGACAGCGGGAAAGGCCAATTATGCAGGATTAGGAAGACACCTGGCGGGGATTAACTCAAGGGGTGGGATAAAGGAATGTTCCAAGGTCAGCGTGGATAGACCTGGAAGTGAGGTCGGGGCGGATCAGAATTATACATTATTTGTAAGGAATTTCATTGCAGGACAGAAAAGAAATATTCCTTATAGGGAGATAAGGTCGAGAAAGAGTGACCCGAAATGGATGACCGCTAGTTTAAATCACAACATTGGAGTAAAAAGAAACATGTACTTAAGGTTCAAGGCTGGACAGGTGAGCAAATAACAGTATAACGTGATGGCGAGGACAGTGAAGAGATAAACAAGAGTAGCTAAGAACAATTATGAGATTAAGGTAGCAGGACAGGCAAAAAGCGACCCAAAAAGGTTCTATCAGGTATATAAAACCAAGACAAGGGAATTAGTGGGGCCGTTAAGATTAAAGCAGGGTGAGGTCTTAAATACAGATGAGGATATGTGTAAAAATTCTAATGACTATTTCTTAAGTGTTTTTACTCAGAATGATAAACAGTCAATACCTGAAAGTGAACAGATGTTTAATGGAAGCGATGAGGAGAAACTCAAAGATATTGTGATAACTAGGGAAATGGTGGAAGAGGGTATACATAAAATGAAGAATTTTAAGTCGCCAGGACCAGATGAAGTGTATCCCAGAGTATTAAAAGAATGCAAAGAGGTTGTTAGTCAGTCGTTAGTGCACATTTTTAGGAAATCGGTTAAGATAGGCGATGTTCCGTTATTGTGGTGGAAAGGAAATGTAGTCCCCATATTTAAGAAGGGGGACAGAGGACTAAAGTCAAATTATTGACCCGTTAGTCTAACGTCAGTGGTGGGTAAATTATTGGAATCTATTATTGCAAAAAACATTAGAGAGCACCTAGAAAAACATAGTTTGATCAATGATTCACAACATGGATTCACCAAGGGTAGGTCATATCTCACCAATTTATTGAGTTTTATAGGAAAGTTTGAGACGGCAGATAATGATATAGTACAGCGGGTAAGCTAACCTATTGTGCATTTTTTGATAAAAGCACCAATTTTGGCACAGAGGTAGACCAATATATTATGAACAAATTTGGATGTGGAACCATCGTCCAACTGCCCCCTGGCGGCCGTGGCGGCCATTTTCCAAAATGGCCGCCAGCAGACACCCAAAAGACACACAGAAGTTAGATCAAGTTTGCTGCTGAAGGTTTTAGTAAATGTTTATGGAATGTTTTGAATCAAGACATGCCAGATAGCTCTTAGTCACATTTTGGGAGATGCTGCTGATATTAATTAACATATCTAGGCTAATTGCAGATGAAATGGCGACAAGGAAACCCATAATCAGGTATCAAATGCTGACATTCTTTGTGAATAGGCTAGATTCTTTTAAGTTGTGGAAATGTTATCTGACCTTCTTCCTCTGTCTGTCAATAGCTATTCATGGACACTGCCCCCCACGTCAATTAAGATGCCAATTAACAAAATCATTAACACAATTATGCTAATTACATCGATAATACAACAACAATAACAGAACCAGATAGTGATAATTATGGTGGCTTGCTCTCATCAGATCAATCCTGGGCAAGTCAAATGTTATACTTCTGTGGGCAATGGACACTACTACATTTAATTATCATGTTAATTAACACATAATCTGCTAAATGCAATACGCAGATAAGTTCACTGTTTTACAGTACTTGTGTACTGTCTGGAACAGTTCAGAATCTTCATCTTAAGTTTGCGAGTTCAGTTCTGAGAGCACTCCCAGTCGCAAGCACACAGTGGTGTGCATTCCAGACTGGCCTTCTTGCACTTGCACTTCTTGATGCAGCCCTTCTGGCATTTGCAGGAGACAAGCTCCCGGCAGACCTTGGATGCCTCGGGGAGCGTTGTCCAGAGAGGTTCGTACATGTCGCTGGTCTTGATCCAACCCCAGTCGGTTGGTGATGGCAATGTTGGTGCAGGAACCAAGGCCTGACCCCAGACATGTCTGCCCTGGTATATTGCTCGTCGGACGTGCTGCTTCAGAGCTGCACTTGTCGGTGGGATCAGCTGGACATTGCTCTTCTTTGCAAACAGTTTGCGGCGTGCCTTGTCGATATCGGTTGCGGTGCTTGTTCTGTCGTAAAGCAGGATGACGAACCTCTCGATGGTGTGCATGGCATTTCATCAATATGATCCGGTGCAGTGGAGAGGTCAGTGAGTGTCTGGGTCAGCTGAGGTAGAGCTGTCCACACTGCCCATGCTGTCCTCTTGCCATGTCCGGCGAATCAGGAGACCGTGTCGCAGCCCGTCAAAGCATGAAACATCGGTAGTGCCTGTGCTTTCTCAGGGCCCAGAGCCCGCGCCATCTCATGGGCTGCCAAGAACCGGAAAGCCTTGCCCGTGCCGAAGGACACCCACACTTTGGCCTCCTCCTCCAGGGTGCGTGCCAGAGCCACTGCCAGGACAACAACATCAGTGTCAACTGTGCGGATGAGGATCTTCTTGTGGCCATTGTGAGCAGCGTGGGCGGCATGCAACATCATGCGGCTGTCGGCTTCTTCGTGGTTGCAAGGAGCCAGGGCTGCAGTATCTAGGAGCGGTGGCCTGCTCAAGACATCAGCTCCTTCAGTGATGACCAGCTCCTTGTCTGCAAGCTGGAATGAGTCGTGGAGGACGGCAGAGAGGAAGCTGAACAGCTCTGTCTTGTTCTCGTCGACTCTGAGGAAGCTGGCCCAGTTCCCGGAGATCGTTGCACCACCCACCACCCGTTTTCTCACCCCTTTTCCGCGTTTGGCTCTTGCTGTACCCTTCAACGAGTCTGTATTGTAGCGGTCCCACACCAGGTCCAGTCGCGTGGCTTGATGGAGTTTTGAGAGTATGTAGGGCACAAAGACCTGCTGTGCATAATCGTTGAAGCTTTTTGCTGTAGCATCTTCACCATCTGGATGATGACCGCTCCATCTAGCACAATGCAGCTGGTTGGAGGAACCTCAGACTTGGGCTGACTGAAGTCTTCTAGACAAACGAGAAGATCACTCTTGACACCCAGCCGGATGCCACCGCCATCTGGTAGTGCAGGGGGGCAGGCTTGGTTTTCATGTTGGAAGAATTCCTTTAGATTCCCATCCCGGTTCTGGCACCCGATATACAGGCGAGAGAACAGGTCCACGTCATTCTTCAGGGATTTCATCTGCTGCTTGCCCTTTCCCGGAGGTTTTGAAGCAGACTGACCGAAGATTTTCAGCTTGTTTCTGTGGATGGCATCTCCTATGGGTTTCGTTCTCTCCACCAGGCGTTCGTTGTTCAAACTGCAGCTGACCCTCTTCGTGTGCATGACGGAGGGCGTCTACAGCTCCAGGTGGCGCAATCTCCTTGGTGTCGAGTACCAGCAGATCTTGACTCTCCTCTTCAAATGGATTCCCGAAGTCTTCCATCACGTTGACCATCGACTGTACATCTTTCAGGAAAGCAATTGCTGTGACTGACACTTGCTAACTGGTCATGGTGCCTTGTGTCTTGTGGTCTGTTCCCCGGGTCAGTTTCATCGTGGAACTGTTCGATGAGCGTGGTAACCTCTGGTCTTGCCACCATCCACCGTCGTAGAGCGCTGGGGTTGTCAGTCAGGCCCACTGCACCTCCGTCTCCTTTGATGGCAGCATTGTTCTGCTCGTGGGCCTGATCGACGGGTATGGCGGAGAACGACCTGTTCGTCTTCTGGACGGTGAAGTTCCCAGCTCGGAATTCCTGGGCTATTTCAGGGTGTGTCGTCGGCAGTTCCACCATGTCTCGCAGATGCACAGGAATCCAGCGCGCGTAGTTGGTGTGATCCAGGGCATGGAACCACACTGCTAGTTCTCTCAGGGCATCTACGTACATCGCAAACGACGCTTGGCGCAGAGAGCGCACGTACACCAGGACCGTCACCTCCAGTTGCAGGACAGTTGCCCAGTAGTCGAACTGGGGGCAGGTCTCCGCTTTTTGCTGGCACTAATCGTCGAACTCCAGCTGCTCGTTGCGTGCGTCACCCAGCTGGTCAATGTAGTGGTTGTAGGCGTGCTGCTGCAGGGTGAAGAGGGCTGCTGCTGTCACTTGATGAGCCCTCCTGGTTCGACTGACATGGGATGCCCGCAGGAAGGAGTCCGCTGTCCCGACACAGGTGATCTCTGCCTGAAGCAGTGCTTGCACCCATCTGCTCCCTTGCAGCCAGTCACCAAGGGTCTTCAGTGCTGCCATCTCGATATGAAGACCGCCGAAGAGGACGACAAACTTCTCTTCACTATACTCCTGTGGCCACTTCCACTGGATTTGCTTTGCCAAAGCAAACAGCGGCTGTTCGAATGTGACCACTGGAGTCTGGCCAGGGTTGAGATGTTCCACTGCAATCCTGACCACATCCATGGAGTGCTTGATCATAGCCACGGTGTGGGCGCTCTCCAGGAAGAGTGGGAGCAGTGCGGTGGGACAGATGGCCCGACTGGCTGGCATGTCCTGCTGGCTTGCGTGGTATGCAGCCCATGAAGTGTTCTCCACTGGAGAAGTTTCTTGTAGGGCGACTTGGGTGTGTTTTAGCCAGAGATGCTCTCTTTCAGCATGTTGCTTGAGGCCGCTGTTGCTGCTCAGGGATGTCACGCTGGTAGCTGGCACGGGGGTGATCTTGATGCTGCCGACGGATGGGACATCTGTATAGTAGTGCGGCAAACGGTCAACTGTTTTGAGGCCTCTTTCGTTCGGCCCTCCGAGGGTGATGATGCTGCGGTCAATGCCGGCCCCAGTGACTGCAGGGTGTTGCATGAGGGAAATAGCAGTCTCATGGAATGACTGCTTTGCTGTGGTGGAACTTAGGTTGTGGTCGATATTGTCTACCGCGGCAGTCGTGAAGACTCTGCCTCTCATCTTGGGAGGGCAGACTACTTGCTCCTGGTGGTAGAGGCGGCAGGCACTGTTCCCCAGCTGTGTGCAAAGGGACAGGACCCGATCATAGGAGATAGAAATCCCCATATGTGCCAACCTGTCGACGAGCTCCCTCTTGCGCGGGTGTGCATGTAGCATTAGGCCGATATAGGTTGGAACTGGCGTCTCCTGCGTGGTGGCGTGCCTGACTGGGCGAGACGTACTGCCTGTGGCGGCCAGTCGGTGCATAACGCTGTTGAACTTGAGGAGCTGGGCGATGCTCAGTGCCGCTGGTGTTGTGCTTTCACTCTGGTGCTTGATACTGGGACCTTCCAAGATCATAGTGACCAAGGCAAGCAGCATGGGTGGCACGGAGTCCTGTTGGCATCCTGCAGGAAACCCGTTGAACACCTTGGCATCTCCGATGATGTGGCGTCTCACAATTTGGGCAGCACGCGCCAGGTGGACAGCATCAAGGTCTCTGTCCAATTCACAAGCCTTTGCCAGGGCATCGCCGAGGTCTTCATTGAATGCAAGCAGGACATCGCGCCCCTGGTGCTGTGCACACATGTTAGGAAAGTGAGCAAGCAGTCTCTGCTTAAGACGGGTCGTGTGCACCCTGCCCTCATGCTTGACTCCCAGCTGTTCTATCCTTGACGTGTATAACTGCGCCAGGTCAGCACGTTTGAAGACCGGAGACGTCTCGTCATCCATGTGAGCTTCTTCAGTAAACACCACCAGCTCTGCGAAAGCAAGTCCTGCTATTGCGTGTTCATCGTCTATACCTTTGCCCGCCATTTCCTTAATCTTCCGTGCGCGATTGTACAAGTTCAGGAGACAATTTCGGTGGTACTTGGCCTCCTGTGCAACCATGTCCCCAGCGTTCAGTTACGTCAGGAGGTCCATGTCGTCCAGAATCAGTGCGCACAACCTGACACGCGAGTCCAGTTGGAATGTCGCAGCTTCATGAAGACCAGCACTACCAGGAGCTTTTCCGCAGAAGAAGCATTTCACTTCTTGGTGTTTCGTCGCAGTACTTGATGGTCGTGACAGATATCGAGTTCGCTTGCGGGCAACAACTTCCTCTTCTTCGTCGGCGCCTATTTTCAGGTGCCTCTTCTCAGCTCTGTCTAACTTGGTCTTGTTATACCTCAGCCTGCAGGTCTTGTGGTATCGTGCATTGTTGGCGCTCAATGCTGCTTCAACGCCACTGCCTTCATCTAACCGGCTCAACAGAAAAGAGTTGGGGAGCAATCCAAGTTCATTGAACCTTCTCAGATGTCCAGCGAGAATGCTGTAGCTGCTCCCCTTGTCTTGGCGTGTATTCTGGGATGGACTTGTCAGCGACTCTGGCGTCGTTTCTTGGCATATGAAGCATAATGACCAGTCTGTCTCTGTTGCTGGCTGGGCGGAGGTAGACGGAGCTGTTTCTGCACCAAGAGACTCAACGAGTTTGAAGCTCTTCGACATTGTTCTGGAAATGGAAAATGACAAAGTTGTACGAAAGGAGCACTCAGAATCCAAGTGAATTAGGACATGTTCAATTGAGAGATGTTTGTCATGGTTGTTATGCTAATCTATGAATAATTCAATAAATCGATAATAAGATAAGATTCTAAAAACACATGGGCACCTTTCTTTGTTGTTAAGTTCTACCCTACATTAGCAACAACACGCAACATAATGTTTGCACAACATTGCAGATTCAAAACAATATTTTTTTCCTGCACATTTACTCAGTACATCTCATTCACCTAGGAATAAGTCTTCCTCGGCAGCCACATGGCGGCCATTTTGGAAAATGGCCGCCACGGCTTCCAGGGGGCAGTTGGGCAATGGCTCCACATCCAAATTTGTTCATAATATATTGGTCTACCTCTATCCCAAAATTGGTGCTTTTATCAAAAAATGCACAATAGGTTTAGATGGACTACTCTACTTACAGTACTGAAAACTAATTCACACGTACATGTTGTCAAATTTGCTTCTAAGCGGCGATGCTTTTGGTAAGGCCATGCTGAGAAGAGTGGGACCCAAGAAGCCTCGCGGCATGGTGTACATGGTGCATTGACCCGCCTGTGGTATACAAACAAAAAATTGGTTGATCTCATGTTTTTTTTCATTATCCTGTACGCCCACCATGTTAATATGATACTAACTTACCACTGAAAAAGAAATGTGCAGGAGGAATAGCAGCGGGAGCTTAAAGGTGATAGCAGCATGTTTGCCTTGTAAGGTCCTCTGAAATCCCAAGGCCGCCTGGGTGGCGGGGTACACAACTAACTGATCCTTGAGTCCTCCGAGGCTGGAACTGTTGTCTGATGTCTAATTGAACAAATGTTTGTAGGACATATCGCATTAAAAACAGAAACCTGGCTGTAACATTCTCTATTATTCCAGATAAATATATTGTGGCAAAGAGATGAAAACTCGTACAACGTTATAACCACAATTACCCACTTATCCAATTACGCCAATAGACCTGGATTTAGAACATACCACAAAAGACAATAATAATCAGACTCACAATAATCTTCTCATGTATGGCTGAACCATTTGCGAGACCCGTGGGGATGTTGAGACTCGCCAGTTCCTCCAGACTGTTGAAGGGAAGATTAACTCTGGGATAGATGAGCATAGCTTTGAGGTTGGACGAGTATACGGAGCACAACGTAAAGGCCATCAGCATCCACAGACCCGCCATGCCCCGTGCCAGGTTTCCCGAGGGCGCCCACTCAACACCTAGACGCTCCAAATTAATGTTTGCACCACATTAGTATATTTTCACACACACACACACACAAGACACACACACACTTACACACATACACACATACACGCACACACACACACGCACACACACATACACACACGCACACATACACACAAACTCACAAACACGCACACATACACACAAACTCACAAACACGCACACAAACTCACAAACACGCACACATACACACACAAACTCACAAACACACACACACACACACACACTTCCCGTCTTTTGTATCTGTATAATATTCAGCAGAGGTGGGCATCGCAATTTTTTTTCCAATTCCGCAATCACAATTCCGCAATTCCGACCTGCACCAGTCCGCAATCGCAATTCCGCAATTTTTTTCAGATAGGCCTTTTCGCAATCGCAATTCCGCAAACTAATTTTGACACCTACCATTAAAACAAAAAATGTCTCTAGACTCTTAAACACCTACAATTAAAACAAAAAATGTCTCAAGACTTTTTATCAGTGTTTATTTTTAATACTTCTGTATTCCTATTGTTTCTGTCTATACTTGTTACTTGTCATTCACAATTAAGTCTTTGTCTCTTTTGGTGTTTTTCTTTACTTTTACACTTCACAGTCTACTGGCTAGTAATCACTAGGTGACTAGGGTATCTATATGAAAGAGGGTAACGCCACTCATAGGCCCTATGTTAAACGCTACTGGGCGCCATCTTAGCGCCAGGGCCTCTTCGTTCACCCAAGACCCGGGGAAGTTCTCAAGGAATGACCCCGCAGTATATCATGTTATACATGTATAAAGGATATACTGTTATCTTCGGAAATGTTTGTTCTATATGATTATAACATAAAACACAGTAAAACACATTAAATAAAGGCCATTATGAGACTCTGAAGAAATATGCATGAACTTAAAATTCACTTAAACGCATCATGTAAAACTTTGTGGGACAACATATTACATGGAAGATATCAATAGAGAAGCAGAATTGTATTAGCTTTCCATAGATATATTTTGTTTTCTGATAAATGCAGTAGTGCCTTGCAAAAATGAGCGTTAACTAAATAAATCGCCGCGCAGGCCGCTCTCTGTGATGACTGTGTTCACAAATAATCAAATATATATTGGATATATATCGCCTTTTATACAGCCTTAATAACAAATTTTCTATGTTTTAACTTTTAACTAGTAAATTAAAGGATAATTTATAGTTTCACCCAACCAACGATTTTCTGATGCGCCTTATGTATATAATAAGGCGCATCAGAAAATCGTTGGTTGGGTGAAACTATAAATTGACCAAATTAAATTTACTAAATACTCAGTAGATAAGGAATAACTTACTTGTCCAAGTGACTCAAGTTAGCTGGAAGCTTCTCTCCACCTGTTTCCTGGCCCGGCCCTACTCCTAGGCGACGGAGATTGCGACAAAAACTTATCCATTCTGGTTAAATTTGCTAATTTTCAGAAGCAAAAATAGACTTAATAAACGGCGTTTAGTAAATAAACGGCTATTTTTGCTTCTGTCTAATTTGTAATTTCAGTCATTTCAAATTTGTCTTATATTTTGCAGATTGTGCTCATATAATTAGCGTTTAGTAAACGCTAATTATATGAGCACAATCTGCAAAATATAAGACAAATTTGAAATTACGAATTAGACAGAAGCAAAAATAGCCGTTTATTTACTAAACGCCGTTTATTAAGCCTATTGTTATCCTATATATAAGTTAATAAACCCGTTTATTAACCACAATAGACACTGGTTAGTGGTTACTAACCACTAACCACTGCCAGTAACCAGTGTCTATTGTCTATTTTGTGCAATCTTAGTACTTCACTAACACAACAACAGTATATGTACGATAAATCAGTAATCACACACACGGCCAGCGTAGTGAGCGTACACGCTCTCAATCCCAAGTCCCAGAACGCACTGACTGAGTGAGTGACTGTGCTACACTAGCTACAACACTAGCTAGCGATGCTTGGACGATGCTTGCTTGGTCTTGGTACGAAGACCGTTTTTTCTCGCAATTGAAAACTGATTGGTTTCTGCGACAAAAACAACAAGCTTGGTAGGGACCGAAATAATAATCAGTCCAAAACATTGCAAACAATATCACAAAGCAGTATAACACACATTTCAGCAAGTGTTATTGGAGTGGTCTTCGTAATCCAAAACGGTGCTTGGACGACAAAAACACGGCTCATTGGCAGTTGGCAGTGTCGTCTCCACCATATTTGGTGGGAACTTATGTTCACGCGGGCACTTGCCATTTTGAAGGTGGTGATCGTCACAATTATTGCGATTGCGTTTCAAAATTTTGGCGGTCCGCAACCCGCAATTCCGCATTTTTTTCAGGCATCCATAATTGCGCAATTCCGCAACCGAATTACCCATTCCGCAAGTTATTACGATTGCGCTTTAAAATTTTGGCGGTCCGCAATTCGCAATTCCGCAACCGAATTACCATTCCGCAAGTTGCGGAATTGCGGAATTGCGGACTAAAATTGCGGAATGCCCACCTCTGGTATTCAGTTCCTATCTCGAGGTCCAGGCAGTCAACCTGCAGCTATCCCTTCCACATGTTTCACCTATTGTTGTGGTTAGTTGTGGGTGAAGTGTGTGCTTGAGGGCTTAATCCCCGTAGCACAACAGATGAAATATATAAAATCACTTCACTGCACAAACACATCACGCAGCCAACCTGGGTGAAATACAGGATTTTATAAAACACGCGATAACCTAACTTACCTTATTAAATAACAAGGCAGAGGAGTAATATAACTGGCCCGAAGTCTCTCTTTTACTCAAATCAAGTCACGCGATGCCTAGATAAAACCAATAACCCTACAAGTCCGGCAGCCACCAGGCCCAACCTTGTCTTAAGTTTTTTTTTTTAGTGGATTTTGTTTGCCCATATATCCAGTTTGAAAAATATCTTGGTTGGCTCGCTGTCAACCTTGGGCAATTTGAGATAATTAGCATAAAACAAAATGGCCGCCAAGGAAATATCAAAATACATAATATACCATAATTCCCTTACAAATTGACATAACCGGTCAACCAATACATGGATTCCAGGGTATTTTGACCCAGAAAGTTCATTTCTGGTATTTTCATATCCAAAATTACCACCATTTTCGAAATGGCTGCCTTTTTTTTGTGTGTGTGTGTGTGAATTTTTATACTTATACTAGTATATACGAATATTACTTGTTCAACATGAAAGTCTCAGAGATCGACAGTTTTTTTATTCAGATCGTTTTGAGTCCTCAATTTCTTATGGGCATAAATGCATAATTATTGAGGTAATTAGTAATCATCCTCATCAACTGCTGTTCGTGTTTGATCATTGCAACATTCAATGGAGGATTGACAAGCACAAAACATTGTGCATGGTAGCCTCGACTTGTTACATGCGCATCTTGAGGACTTACATGGCTGTTTACTTGAACATGTGCATCTTATCAACTTTAGTATATGATTCGGTGCTAGCTGAACATTGGTAGGGACTGTTGTAGGCAGCAGTGACTTTGTTCTGCTTTCTTTGATCCATCCATAACTTGTGGGTTCCAAATCTGGTGGATCTAGTTGCAGGGCATTCTTCCATATGCATGTTTGCAGATGAGCCCGCTTGACATTCTCAATGAAGGCCTCTGTAGTAGGTGGAAGAGAACATAACTTGGGAGTAACTGTTGCTCCCGACTTCCCCGTTCTTGAAGTCCACACACTTACTCTGGCCTCAGACATAGAATTGGTCTTTGATTGTCCATAACAGGAAGCTATGAATTGTGTTGCCTGTTCCAACACCTCAGGCCAGTTAGCCTCAGCATTACCTATCATATCCAGATTCAGACCTGTTTTCAGTACTTTCAACATCTCTCCTTTTCCTATACCAAAACATGCTGCCACTGTATCACATCCAGTAAGAGCATGACCTGCCAATATTGCTGGAATTATGTTCTGATGTTTCTTTACAGTGGCCTGGATATCAATAACATTTCTCTCTTTTACAAGCGATTCCATAAACATTGGTGTTTGTATGCCTTGTTCCAGGTAATGATAAAGAAGAAGTGGATTAACATCTGTATCATCTGCAAGAACAGTGACAGGTTGCTGCTGAGCTACAGCAACTGCTATAGCCTGCTGCACAATGATGTTATCAGCTTCTTCATGAGTGGTTGCCATGTCAGCTCTTTCTACAATTGTGCCACTGCAACTTACTTCTACAGGTGTTTTGTCCTGACCTGTTATCATAAGTTTGTACTTTGTTGTATTCTTCTGAATGAAATCTGTGTCATTCAGAATGTTGTCGCAAATAATATTGATCAATTGCTTCTTGTTTTGAATCTGTGCATTTAAACTTCCAAGCAAAATAGCATTCTTCCTCCATACTGGCTTTGCATCATATACATGTACACTTCAATTGTAAGTTGTAAACTGTAGCAATAACTTACACTAGTACCAATCTAACACTTAGAACATTGGTCTCTGTTAAAGGCCGAGGGTTTATCCTTTTACCACCTTTAACAGTATGCACTTTCATGTATGGGATACAACTAGGTTCACACAGTTTCTGTACTACTCTTAGCCCGATCGTTCATCCAGTGCCATTTAAGTCCCGTGCGATCTGTACACAATCCGAATGAATTAAGCCCCTTCATTCTTGGCTCGGCTCTCCCGCGTTGGCACACCCTGTCTATTCAGGTACGGTTATCTAACTTAAATGGGGAAAATTAGATAACATTTGGGACATTAAGTTACATCTTAGCTGACACTGAACTCCATGCTGGGTTTCACAGCAGTGAAGTCACCAGTGTGCCCTGGTAGTGCAAGGACATTCACTCTTTTATGATAAACAATAAACAGAGAAATAATATGCCACACAACAAATGGATGTGAGGATTACGAGGAAGCAAACCGCGAGGATTAAATCACCTATACATATCTTAATGTGCGTGTTCTGCATCCCTATTTTCACAGTTTCTTCTCAAAAACGCCTACACCTGCACCTTTCAGTATTGTCTGAGTATATGTGACAATAGTAAATCTACTAGTACATTACCCAAATTTACATCGTCACATTACGATTTTTACCTTCAATTTCTTAGTTTGTTTTGGTCAGCCATTGAAACGTTGCCTTTTGAATTTGAATGCCAAGAATATATTATTTGGATCAAAATACCCTGGATTCATGTGATTTTTGGACCTCTGTGTAATTTTACGAGGGATGTAGGCATTGTATGGTATTTTTGTATTTTGATATATTTTTTCGCCTTTTGTTTATGCTAAGGACTTATGTCCGGCTGACGCGGCCAATAATATATTTTCAAACAGTTGTTAGCAAACAAAATCCACTGGAAAAAAACTAAAGACCCAAAACAGGTATAGAAAATGTAATTTTTGGCTTCCGGACCATATAGCACCTCGCTTTCTGCTGAAAATGGAGATTAGAATGACTCACGCCTCAGAATATAGATATATATTCTATATTATTATGATCTAGAGTTATATTTTATATATTTATATATTGATATATATTTATATATATTATATATCGTTAAAAGTGATGCTATTTCAGCGTTTATTTCGTCTTAAAGATATTTTCTCTTTGGCTTAGTAGTGTCTTATTTTCTTTTGTAATCACTTTTATGACTTCGCCGTAGCTTGTCATGTGTGGATGTATCGCGATTTCGGTGGGGTCTAAGACCCTTCTTCACGCATATGGAAAATGTTCCCTCCTCAGGAATTGAGGTGAGATGAGTAGATGCGAGGTTGAAGCGCTATTTTTTATCCTGTCTGCCTGCCCACGCAACCTATTACGGCGATCGTTTGATGGTAGATAATTTTATGCTTCTCGTCTTCTTGATGGGAGACACTGATTGGTTGTTTGGTCTATCGCTTGGCTTTTCTGTGAGTAGGCTGTTGATTGCTTTTGTTCTTTCATGCGGTAGAGCTTGTAGGTCTTTGCCTGTACGTTAAGCTTGGGTGATTGATCTCTTTTTATGTACAGTCTTCTAAGAATGTGGAAATCGCCGTGCACATCTGCACCCTGTCAAACGCAATTATGTATTTCTTCTAGAACTTTTCCTTGTTATTACTGATCCATTTTTTGTAATTAGGTGCCTTTTTGGGGATCCGAATTAGTGCAGTAGACGTCTGGACAGCTTCGTTTCGTCATGCCGATGTAGGGATGGGGGGAGACTTCACAGTTTCCTCTTATGCTTTTATCCTTTATTATACGACAGTCTTTTGTTTTGTCTCCTTCGTCCTGTCTGGGCTGTTTACGGAGAAGGAGTGTTGTGGTGTGTTCTCGTTTTTGTAATAATTTGTAGTTTTATTCCCTCTCTTTGTCTGCAGGTTTCACATTTACGGGGGAAACCGATTTGTGATATTATTCTTTCTTCTTCCTGGTTAGAGCGTGGAAAAGAAAGCCCGGTAGAAGATATATATGTCTTGACGCTTTTTTGTGCGGTAGGGTTGTACCGTTCTCCATGCTTTTCTTAGTCTGACGGTTGATGTGTCTCTCGCTGAAGCCGTTTTGATGGGACTTGAGTGTATCGCTCGATTTCTTTGTGCAGAGTTGCCATGTAATGCAGTGTGTGAGAGCTCTTCTGATGTAAGCACGCGATTGTGGAGTCCTTATTATCTCTGCGGGCATTCGCTTTACCTCCGTTGAGGCATTTATCCGTGTCGTTGAGTTTCAACGTAGACTTTTGTAGATTAATGTTCTTTTCCTGCGTACAAGGACGTCTAAGCACGGTCTTGATTTGTCTAAGTCTGCTTTCTATGGTGAAGGTGCGCCTGAAGTATCTTTTATTCAGAGCTTCAGGTGTTTCTGACTTCGTAGTGACTTGTCGTTTTGATGAAGATGTCATCGATGGTAGCGGCGTATAGTCGTGCTATGTCTTATTTGCTTGAATACTTCTTCTCTACGCATGCCCTGAAGAAGTTTGCCAACAATACCTCCTAAGGAGAGCCCATAGTCGAACTCCGTCTATTTTGTTGATAGCTTGGTCCCTCTGGAGAGTAAAAGGTGCTTCCTTTAGTGCAACATTCGAGGAGTCCCGTAGTACAGTTCCGGGACGTCCAAGCGCGGATGGAGTCTTGTTATACACCCGGTTGATGATGCAGTTTGATGATTACGGTCAACAGGTACGTTGGTGAAGATGGACTCGACATCACCGAAGCGATTGCACCTCTGGCGTTGTGGGTCTTGAGTATGTCTAGAAACTCTGATGCTGTGAAGGCTGTAGGCCATTGGTGTGTATGGAGTCAAAATAGGCACAAAGCTTCTTTGCGAGGTGGTACGTCGCGCGGGTATTTGGTATTATCGGACGAGTTTATTATTGCCCGCTGTTGTGTCTTGATATGCCGTAGCAGTAACCCATGGCCTTATTCACCAGAGAGCTTTCCAAAGTTGGAGGGTGTGTTGCGAGACTAGTGCTTGCTTATCAATTTTTTGATTTTTACTTGAGTGCTTCATGGGGTCTTTTTTATTGATCTTTGCGACTTCGTAGTGTCGCTGAGGATGTCCGTCCGATCTTGGTCGCGGTATTCGGAGTGTTATGATGACGTAAGCCAGCTTTGTCCGCTCTCTCTGATGTGATGTCTGGGTCTGATGTTAGCTCTTTTCGCGGCGTCAATGTTGGTTTACGTTCGACGATGCTGCTTCTGTAGTTTTCCTCTTGTTTTTGGAAGCTTCTGCGATGATTTGCTTGCTTGAAGGCAGGATCCGATGGTGACACGTCTCCCTTTTTCTCCATTTTTTCATACATCATCGATTAGTACTTCGCATTCGATTCGTTTTTGGAATTCTTGGTTTTGACCATCATGTGGCTGTTGAGACCCATATTAAGTATTTCTTCTTGGTCTGGCGTAAGTACCTTGTTATTTAGTTTATGTAGCCTTTGGTGGGACGATGTTTAATTAAGTGGCCGCCATTAATTTTGAATCATCTTTTTTTTTGTTTGCTCTGCTTAGGGAGTCTTTTTGTGCTGGTTTGTTTGTCTCTAAAAAGTTGTCTACTCTCTCTTAGGCGGCATCGATGTCAGTGTTTTTCCCATATTATCTTCCACTCACGGTGTACAGGCCGTAGTTCTTGGATCTTAGATCCAATACATGGCAACTTATGCACAAACAGAATCAGCGATCCATCAAGTCCTCATCAACAACGTCTGCGCGAAGACACACAACCGTCCATAACTAAGAAAATCTTGGAGAACTGGTCCAAACCCTAACGCCACAAAAAGAGTCACATTTGCTCTGTTGTCTGCTCTCGGAGCTCATTCCCGGCTGCGTTTGCTCCTCCGCGCTGGGGTGAAAAAGAACGTGCTGTGTGTCCCGGCTCTGTATTTCGTGGCGTGTATCACCACTGGTAGTGTGCATTGCGCGTGGTAGAAAGCGGTGGTGTCACTTCACTCTACAAATGTCCATAAGAGGTCTTTAGTGTGACTGTGTCGCACTAGTCTAACCTTACCCTGCCATATCCAAACAATTTATTACAAAAAGGGCATCTGTCAGGAAGCACACACACACTCTGGGTACGTGTTAAAGACAGTAAGCACCTCGGAGAAGACCACCCTCCTTCATTAGTTCCTATTGACTTCACGGATCTGCTACCACGACCATATAGCCACCGTGTGTCTCAATGTGTGTGTCACAAAAAATACATTGGGAGAAAAGTGACGAGCGCGATCGGGCTAGGCGCGTCTATTAGCGATGGAAGAGCAAGCAGCCGATTGTTTTGGCGCCGACGGGGCACACGGGGATTGAGGCCCACCGGGGCCCTTCCCTCTTCCGTATTACACTTCACGAACTTGAGCCCACGTCTTTCCTGGCACGTGTTACGTATATTATAATCTTAGAGATAGCTGTGTTCTGGCTGGCGTCCTGCTGTGGTGTGTGTATGAGGTTTACGCCCCCGTGGCGCCAAACCCTCATATGGCCTTTTTGAAGCAGTTGACCAGGGGAGGTCCCCCCCCCCCCTTAAAGCCCCCCCACCCACTTATGAGATGATCCGATCCACTTTTTTTTTCTTTTTTTTAGCAGCCTGTTGCGAGATTGTGAAAACAAAGTGGGTGGCGAAGTGAGGGCGTGATGTAGGGTTGGTGATGGGTATGGGGAGTGAATGTGGGGTATGGTAATGGTGAGTGAATGGGGGGGGGTGATGGGTGATGGGTGAGGGAAGGTGGGGGTGTGGTAATGGTGATAATGGGTGTGTGGTGATGATTATGGGTGATGAATGGTGGGGGTGAGGGGTAATGGTGGAGTGATGGTGGGGGGGGGGTATGGGTGAGTGAATGGGGGGGGGTGATGGTAAGTGGGGGGGAAATACATACATTGCTACATCATGATTTCAGAAAGTTAGAAGGGCTTCTGAGATCATTTTGGCGGGCCAAGGCCCCACCAACCAGTGGTGGGCCGAAGGCCCACCAATAGCCCTCCGCGACTGCCAAGTCCGCCCGGAGGGCGGCTTTGCGGCTAGTATAAGTATATAACTTCACAAGTTTCCTCTTTGCATTTGCAATATATTAATATATATATATTGCAAATGCAAAAGAGGAAACTGTGAAGTCCTCCCCTCATCTACATCGCATGACGACACGAAGCTGTCCAGGCGTCCTTACTGCCACCTAACTTCCGGGCCCCAAAGTCACCTATTTCAACAACATGGCATCATCATAAAATAAAATTTCAAGAATAAAATACGAATATAGAGAGACTGCAACGCCGAATGCCATGGTCGCGGGCAATTTTAATCCAAATTTGTTGAAAAGTTTGGTCAACTTGAAAGAAAAATATGGGCTTATTCCACTGCACTTAAAGCACAAAGTATAATTTTAAGAACGTTTTCTTCTAATGTATATTGTATAGAAGCCTGAGTCTGTAAACATGCATTTAACCAATAACCAAGTGAAGTTAGAGTTGAGGAGGCGAGTAATGTTTACTCTATGATATTATATATTCAATAACGTATGTTTAGAACTTATTATACCTAGGCAGTCATATTTTCCACTGTTTTTATTGTGTATCATCAGATAGAAAGCCTGGAAGTGCATGAGTCGACGCGTGAAGTGGCAATGTTTTTGATTCAATCTCCCCGCCACATCTTCCCCGCCCACCACTCCCCGCCGCGCGTGTCGCCTCCACAATTAGTAACCTAACAGTTGTCGCAGCAACAAGCCGATTTCGGCATTCTTTATTCTTCGTTTTTTCCAAGCATTGCTTATTGGTATTTTGACAAGCGTTTGCCAGACTCAGCGTTACTGTCTTAGAAACGCAGTGTGAACATCACCCAAATATACTGCCACAATATACATTTTAAAAAATATATTAAGCTTTGCTACTCAAGGCTAGTAATTTTCATTAAATTGCTATTTAACCGTTCCAATCGTAATGCATGTCTCCATTAATTAAGGAGAACAAGAGAGGAAGCTATATTTTTTTGGTATTGCAGATGCGTGCATCAATGTTTATCGCGAAATTATTTTATGAAAAATATTAGTCGCGGAGCCAAAACACCGTAGACAACCTTTGAGTTAAAACTGCAAGCGACCACTGGCTTTCCCGAGTTTCAGTTCTCTCTATTGTTGACATGTGTGCGATTGCAGCACTTCCCATCCTAGAAGCACTCTATATAAAAGTAGTCAATCCCAAAGCTTAACGTACAGGGAAAAAAAAAAACAACAACGACTCTACAGCTCTACCGCATCCATGAAAGAACAAAGGCAATACACCTACTCACAGAAAGCCAAGCGAATACAAACAACCACTCAGCGTTGCTCCCACTCAAGAGACGCGAAGCAAAATTATCTACCAATCAACGACGCCGCTAATAGGCTGCGTGCAGGCAGACCGGCTTATAAATAGCGCTTCACCTCACACTTAATCATGCTCACCTCAACTCTGAGAGAAAACATCTTCCATATGCTATGCTGAAGAAGGGGTTTCTTAAGACTCCGAAATCGCGATACAGCAAACCTGGAAAAGCTACGGCGAAGTCTAGAAGTGATTACAAAAGAGAATAAGACACCCTAAGACAAGAGAAAATAGCTTTAAAAGAGAATTAACGCTGAACTAGCTATAACTTTAACGAGATCTGTCTCGAGAAATCTCCTGCCCGTATATACCTCTACATATATATATATATATAATATATATATATATATATATATATATATATATATGATATCTATATATATGTTATAATATTGTAACACGTGCAGGAACGACTGGCTGTGTCCTTCAAGTGTCCCCAGGAAGTGGAATAAGGAAGAGTGGAAGGTGCCCCCCTGTTGGCCCCTCACATCCCACGTGGCGTGCGGGCCAGGGCAAAGCCAACAACAAAGGTGTTTGGGCCAGCAAGACGATCTCTCCGAACTGCGTTTCCTAACGACGAAAGCTCAAAGCCTCCTTTTCGTCGTTTACGTGTCGGAAGGGCTACAGACTGCTAATGCGAGTACATGACGTCATCAAGCGCGTCATCAGCCCCACCATGATAATACATTTTTAAAACTTCTCGACCATCACAAGTACCGCGAGACATATTTCCGGGGAAGAATGGCATGCCAGACTGCCTCTCCCCGCCTTGTCCCCGTCATCTCAAACTAATTCTCGTTTTATTCGAATGCTTGCGTTTTAAGGGTTTTAATGTATCAGAAAGTAAAATGTATAAGTGAGCCTGTCTGCTAGTGTTTTTGGTGGGAGAAGGTGCATGTGTGTGTGTGTTGCCTTTGTATTTCGGGTAACTTTTCTGATGGGGGGTTTAGAACTTGTCACGTTACTTGAATGATATTACTTGATTATGATTTGATAAAAGATTTACAACTTGAATGGGGATATTTACTTAGTCCTTATGACTTCACCCGTGATTATAGTCGTGACCACGTCCTCACTGCGGCGAGTACTGGATGGGGGGATGTATTTAGGGGAAAGGATTGGTTTAAGGTAAGGGGAGTGTTGCACCAGCCCTCGAGTATTTCACTGATACTACTCCCTGGGCCGTTTTGATTAATATTATATTCGATTGACTTGGTAGTCGTGATTGGTCGTGATTATACCTGCTAAGGCTGACTCTTTTTTGGATTGTGGGGAATTACTGTCCTAACACCTAATAATGCACCTGGGTGTTTATATTAAACACAAGAACTATATTTGCAAACATCATCCTATTTATTCATTATGTACATAGTAATGTCTCTTGCTTGGATAATATCCAACTATAATGGTTAACACAATACGCAAAAACTCTACTCGGATGTAGGAAAAACCTTTACATCCTGATAAGAAACTCTTCCTATGTGATGAACGAAAGCTCTTATGAGCAATAACTCTCCCCACTGGATCCTATTTAGTGAATTATTTCCTACACTTAGGTTAACATACCGCTTAATATTTATAATTATCACTGAAAGATAGATATCTATTCAGAAATGTAGGGTAATAAGTGGTGTGTGGATTCATAAGACCATTGCTTTGAAGAGGACACGAGCGAAGCCTAGGTGAAAGATGGTTGAGACCTCCTCATTGATAATACTTATAAGGATGGTAGGACCTCTTATACGTTAGCGTAACTAACATTTGTTTCCCATATATGAAATATAGATAACAAGGAAAAGGGGGGGGGAGACAGAGCGCAGGCCCCGACTTACCTTATGTGGACAGATGGGGATGAGACTGGCGTTCTGGGTTACCCAAGCCCGCGGCATAAAAGGGGAATTGTTTGAAGATCTAGACGTGACCCTCAATGAGTAACGTAGAAGCCTAACTAACTATTTAAATAATGACACTCGCGTACATAGAACCAGGCTGCTATAATACAGACCTGTTTACTTGTTAGAAGAATTTAATATGCTATCTAGATCCCATGAAGGGTGGTTTTTTTTTTTAAAATAGGCTAATGTGACAGTCCGAACCGCGGTTTCCAGCGAGTGGAAGGGTATAATATGGACATAGAATTTGGTAGGTCTTGTCATTTTAGTGCGTATTTACTAACACGTCATGTATGGACCATAACCGATAACGATAGGATTATTATTGAAGACATTAAGAATCTGGGAGTGTTACTCGGTCCGTGAATCAGATAGCTGGGGAAAGTGAAAAGTTTGAAATCATTAGTTAGCATGTCGCTAATATTTATCACACGGATCTTGCCTCGCATCCGGGATGTCGGGGGGGGGAGGAATGGAAAGAAGGAAAAGAAATGGCGGAAGAAGGAAAGAAATATAAACAAATGGTGGTTTGAAAGAAGGACGATGAGGCCAACCCGTGAACAAAGAGAAAATGGACTACTTACAAGCATAGCTCGGGGAATTCTTTATAATAATTCTCATACTATTCTCCCAATAATGGGCATTACATGTGTGGGTTGAAATATGAATATTTGTGATATGGGGAAGGCCCCGCGGCAAGGGCCTCTCCGTCACTCTGGCCTCGCCATCAGTCCCTCATCATAACATCTTTAAATCACCCTTATTTAAGTGACACACGGTGCTACCTTGTATTTAGATAATGACAAGTAATATACATCTCACCATAATCACTAAGTTATATATAAGCAAGTAATAAGACGTTTAATCCTGCCCAAACCTACAGTGGTCGAGGAGCTGGCGGCTCCAGCGGCGCCCGCCACTCAAAACTTTTGAGTAAAAACCCCAGTATACGCCCTCACCTGTGCCTTCCTGAAGAAGACAGTCAGCTCCCCGCTGTGATAGCACAGGATCATAGATTTTCCTCAATGGGTTTCTCGCTCCCTACTAATATTACCAAGGACTCTATCTCCTTCGTGAAGTGGTGTTGATATCCACCTCACGGGCTTCATGCTGCTGCTGCTGCTCGCTGCCGAAGGCGCGCTGCCAGACTTAGATGAGTTCCCTTGCTTGTATTTCATCTCTTTACTCATATATATTAATAATATCCATCCCAATGCAATTCATGTCTACTATTCACCACCCTATAAAAAAGATATTTCATATCATACCAAGCAATAATGAGCATGTCTGAGACTTCCGCCTCTGCTAATACCGTCTTGAGCATGTCGTTGGCCAGTGTGCACGTAACGACGAATCGAACGAATTTTCCCGCGCTGTGGGTTCCGTCGTTGGACTAACGACCCAAAAAAAGGTCTTTAAGTGTTGTGCTTCTGGCCCGACTCAGTCAGTTGAGGCTTTGCTCTGCTAAGCGAATAGACGCGCCCCTCGATTCGTAGCCTCTCTTGTTGTCCATCTTTTGTTTGAGTCCCTACGTTTGTGGTTGTTGAGTCCTTGTTTTTAGGATTTTACCCTACATTCCTTAGTCAGTGATGCTAAGGGCGTCTGACGTAGTTATTTCTGAGTAGTATTGTATAGCACTTGGTTACAACGACGTGAGGCTTCATGCTACCACGTTTTTCGGTATTTGGCGTGTCCCGTACTACGGTAGTGTAGTAGAGACCAAAGACATTCGAACAAGTCTGCCAAAGTCCATCTGAAATGCATTCTCTCGCGCATGACGTTCACAAGCGAGTCACAGTAGGCAGTGAGCTGCCCATTCGTCATGTAGCATAATGTATCTTACAGCATCTATGGTTAGCTAAAGTATTAAAGAAATTATTTGGAGTACGCAAAAAGAAAAAAATATTTCATCTACGACATTCCCCCACCCCCCCATGCACCGAAAAGTAGTGGTGTGATGAAGATATAGATAAGATACGATTTTCCTATCCTATCTAGACACTTTGGCAAGTACCAACTACAAAGGTTATTGCCTATACAACGCGCCGCCATCAGCACGAACTAGGCGGACTCGAACCGCTGACCGATGCACGGGACGCTGCCACATTGCGAGCTCACGTCCTCTACCAACCTTTCCACCTCTGACGGGCTGGTATGAATGAGAAACTTTTGAAATTAGACTCGTTGTTTGTGTTAAAAAGCTTTGGTCACTTCGTACCTCAATGAAATGATGACTGCAGTTTAATCTTTTGTTTCAAAATCATGTGTAACGGCCCTAATTGACGACTTATCTGATAATTAGTTATAAAATTTGCTTTGAGCGCTATCTTCCCTCGTCAGGCTCTCCGCGTTGAAATCACTCTCCCTGCTGACGGTCGGTGTGGCGGGACGTCCCGCCCCCGGAGAGGAGCCATGTCAGGTGGGAATGGAACGTATGAACGCTGCCGCCAGCGCCGACTCAGGCCCGTTTACACTTCAGTTTTTGCTGGACGTAGTCTAACGTGCACTTGTCACGTGAACTCACAGTCGCGTTCACAGTGACGGTCACTCCTGCCGTGTGTAAGTGTGAACATAGGCTCCCCGCGACCACTCACATTGCTGAGCAGTGATTACGTCACTGACCTTGTGACGCACGTCCCAGCTCACATTATTCGAGCTCCCAATTTGTTTCTACGTAGATGCGGGAGTGGCTGGGTGACGTCACTGATCGCCACGTCCACTAGACACGTACAGCAAAAACGTGTATTGGTGAACCCCGCTCACTGCTACAACATCTCTGACACCTTACGACATACTCTGCATGTACAGATCTATCTTGTGTACTCTTGAGAGAGAGAGAGAGAGATATAGTTCTAGCTAGCACACGCTGGGGACGACCCTTTGCTTGTGCCGCTGTAGCGGACAAGGACTGTCAGTCAAAGGAATTCATAAGTTACAAAAAGCAACACACCTATCTGCTCCTTTATTAAAGCATCTAAATCTAACTGTGTCTGTGTGTGTCTAGATGTGGCCAACAGTGTGGGATATGAAAGGGTGGTACGGCCGCTTGCCATGGCTGGCTAGGGCGGAGAGTGAGTCGTGCGGCTTGTCAGTGCCTTTACGTTTCCATTCCCACCTGACCCATCATTAATCCTCGTCCCTGCCCCATCGGCTGTACAGATGGTCGCTCGCTTACATGGCGGCCTGCCATCACACTGTGCTGTCGTGCGGTGATTGTAAATATATTAAAATATATGTAGAGCAAGATGACAAGGAGCGGGACGCATATTCCCATATGCTGGAACAGGAGGTCGAGTTTTACTCTGATACAAGTCAGGTTAGGTTACGCTTCCGTAAGGGCATAACAGAATGATTCAGCATAACTTTTGTGTGGAAATCACAATGAAGGTATTTTCGAGAAAATCCTATAGTCAAGAGGCAGACCCTCCGAATTTTTAGGCTAACCTTGCAGTGCAATGTCTGGATTTACAACATTTTTTGGTTTATTATTGCTTAGTAGGGTCTCCGACATAGAACTTCAATGATACACTCTGGCTCATTGAGCATTTTTTGTAATAGGCCACAATTCAAGATGGCCGCCACCGAAAATACATTTTAGAAAAAGATCTTATTTGGTATGGAAATACCACATGATAATACAATTTTGTCATATGTTTTTTCAGGATAGGATATATGTTGAATTTATTCAAACAATACAAGTGTGTAGAAAACATTTAACATTTCTGTTACTTTGTTCTTGTTTTTTGTGTTTTTGCTCTAGTACTTAAGTTTTACTCCTTGCTTGTTCTTATCGCTTTGTTTTTTGTATGTATGCCTCCGGGCGAGAATAAAATTTAAAATATTATTATTATTATTATTATAAATCCAAGGTGGCTGCCAAAACGTCAGCATTTTGCGCGTAGAAAATTGTAACGTTTGAACATTTATGATAGAAAGATGATTTTGAGGTGCACCTATGTTTGGGTACGATAAATCTGATTAAAACATAAATCATATTTGGAAACACTTATTACCATGAAGAAATCCAATATGTGCCACCAAAACACCATCAATATAATATTAGTTGTTGTTTTACAACAGAATAATTTACTTGCCTTTGTAACCATGGTTTTTGAATTATTTGAAGCCAACAAATGCACCGCTTTTTTTTAGACAAGATAAGAAATTCTATCAGAATTTAAATCGAATGTATCACACCGCAAACCCATAAATCACATATATTGTAACAAATATTGAAATACACTTGTATATAAATATTACATAGTCTTTTTATTTTCTAGATTAACCACAAAAGGAAAAGCAGACTGCTGTCCGATGTCATCTATTCCCTGATCTACAACTGACTCTGCTTTTCAACAAGATCCTGTGGGTGACCCAATCTATCTGCCATGCTGACCCATTAGAATTGCATCCATCACTTCTCAGAGCTGAGCTTTCACTTGAAAATCTTGTTTATTGAGCTATTTGCTGCTACAAAAGTCTTTCATCGTCGTTTCACCATGTCTGCCGTGTTTGTTCAGTGCCACAAAACTGATGAAAAACGTACCCACAGTTGGCCAGGATAGGATTTCAAAACCATCATTTCTGCCACAAAGACGTTTGGATACCGTTCACATAAACACTTGAACAACGCTGATTTGAAAACTGCTCTGATGTAACGTGCAGTGTCATAGATCCCGGTGTGCAACATATACGTCAAAAACCATACATCAAGAAAATTAAAGGCAATATACACGAAATGCCGCATAGTGAGCCGTCTGTGCGTCGAAGAGATCAAACACTTTTACTTTAGATTACACTTATCTTTTGTGGACAAAAATGCCTACCATTGGACAGAGAAAAACCCGAGTCGCTGGAAAGAAGGTGATTCAATGCAGGACATCCGACAGACCATGAAGGAAGAACTTCAGCAAACAATATTAGACACATGGACGAATAATAGATACTATTTGCTCTGCTGTGAGAATTAGAGTATCTGGAGCAATTGGAGATTTGCATCTGCCGATGTGCAGTATCATAAAGCCTGCCACAGAGTTTCTTTAGAGAGCGTCAATGCCTTCAAATCACACCCCGTATCATCCAAGTACAACGACATAGCTCCAGTATTGGATGCCATGACATCAGATCCAAGTCATATATGGACATCGCTTGAGCTGCACGCTATATATATGGACCACGTTGATTCTGAAGATGCCATGACACGTTGGACACTGATTGAAAAACTTGGCGAGTTCTTTGATGAAAGTTTGATAGAATTGCACATCCGTGGTTGTGCAAGTCTGCTGTGTTTCAGAGAACACATTCCCTACAAACTACACGAATTGGCCGATCATGATCATGACGAAACTCTAGTTACAAAAGTTGTCAATCAGATTAGGAATGAGGCCAAGTCTATTGAACAAGACTCAACCTACAATTTCACCCAGTTTATGAAGCCAAACGCCATAAATCAAACAAGTGAAACGTTGCTGTCTCTTGTATCCCATCTAGTATCGCAAAGGAGTGTAACAAGACAGTCGCTGAGTTTGGCCCAGTAGATACAATCGCACATTACACAAATGTAATCAGAGCTGGGCACTAAATACATTGAATGTATTTAAATACTAAATACTAAATACATGGGAGAAATGTATTTAAATACTAAATACTAAATACATTTTACGAATGTATTTAGATACTAAATACTAAATACATCAATTGTATTTAGATACATTTGTAAATACATTTTAAATACACCAAAATTTTAACATGTCCGAAAAAAATGAATTTCCTAGGATTTCCTTAGATTTTGCGTTTCCTTAGAAATTTCCTTCTCAGGCCTAAATTTCCTTGAAATCAGGACATTTCCTTGCCAGTGGAAACCCTGGTTCACTGTAACATCGGGGTTTCCAGATAGTTGGGCGGGTTTATGGCCAAATTAACTGATAAAAAAGTATTAATATTTTTATATTAAATGTATTTAAATACAATGTATTTAAATACTCAAAAAAATATTTAAATACTGTATTTAAATACATGACAACCAATGTATTAATAAATACATTTCTATATACACAAATGTATTTAAATAAGTATTTAAATACAATTGTATTTAAATACTGCCCAGCTCTGGATGTAATGCTACAACACTTGGCTTGGCTGTGAAACTTCATCACAGATTTGGTTCCAAGGAGATTGTGTCAGTATTACACGAGTATGGTTATTATATTAGTCTATCAGCCCGAGGCCAAATTTTGACCAATTGGTACCAGTCAGGGGGGCAAGTTGCCATAGTGGGTTTTTTTTACGTGCTATATGTCTAATTTCAGAAAAAGTATGATAGACCACTGGGTCTGGCAGCTTTCTGTGAAAATGAGCTTACTTTTGTGACTACCCCATCACACATTTGCTAATATTCGAACTGTTTAAATCCTGCTGTTTATGGAACATATATGATACTTTTTCTCGCGAATAAATATTTTTTTGCAGTTACATCAATAAAAAAATGCATAATAAGTATTTGTATGTATGTTATTGACATTATAATTTAGTCAATATGTTGAGTATTGGCTTAAATATTGAGTACTAGCCGCAAAGCCGCCCTCCGGGCGGACTTTTTGGCTAGCTCCTGCGGAGGGCTATTGGTGGGCCTTCGGCCCACCACCTGTGTTTGGTGGGACTTCGGCCCACCAAACACACTCTCTCCAGATAGCCCCTTCTAGCTTTCCTGAAATCATGGATGTAGAAATGTATGTATTAACGCCACCCTTCACATCACCCTCAACCCATTCACTCACCCATTCCCATCAACCCCCACCCATTCACTCACCCATTACCCATCACCCCCCACCCATTCACTCACCCATTACCCATCACCACACACCCATTCACTCACCCATTCCCCATCCCCCCCACCTATTCCCTCACCCATCACCGATCCCCGCAACCCATCACCCCCACCCATTCACTAAACCCATCACCCCACACCCATTACCCATCACCCCACCCATTCCTCACCCATTACCCATCACCCTACATTAAAGTAGTCGTCAGACCCATTTTGTTTTTGGCCTAATTATGTTGAATGCACATTAAAAAACACCTAATCCACCAAAAAAAATTGATTTCCCAGGCCTTTTTCCGTAAAAATACGACTTTTGAAAAAAGCGCGCGAAAAAAAAATCTTCCCTCCACAGGGCTACGACTGTTATTATGACGTCAGAATAGGGATAGAGCTCCAATGTAAACATCTGTAACACCTGTCGGCAAATGTTATGATGAGCGTTATCTTCAGTGTCAGACAGTGAATCTGTCACTGTGACAGAATTAGAGTACGAAGCTCAATCTGAGACCGAACTAAATGACGCTGGTCGCGTATATAGGAAAACGAACCTCAGATAGTCGGGGGACCCCAGCCCTATATGTTTGAGCCAGAGTACGAGGGATGAACAGGTGTTAGCAGAGCCTCAGGTTCAGCAGGAGGACCTGGCACTTCTCCAAAACACGGATTGGAAAGTAAGGTAAATTGGTAAATTTGTGTGTGAGATCACAATGAAGGTACTTTGGGAAAAATCCTATGGTTATTTTTGGGAGCGTTACAGTCAACGTCATTACTCGGAAACCACATACTAGCATTAACTATAGCATAGAGTTGGAAAATATGGGGCGGGAAGGCAGAAAGTGTGACACCCCAAGGGAGTGATGACAGATTTGTGATGCAGACTGCCATACAAGACAGACTTAGACAGTCTGCATTGGTGTGTCTAACCAAGTCTGCCAGTCTGGCCCAGTGGCGTAGCTAGTTCTGTAAATGGTGAGGGCACTAGGCAAGCGGAGCTAAGGGAAATTCTGATGCCACATAGAAGGGTCTAAGGAAAATATTCTAAGATCCGATCAGTGGTGGGTTTTAGAACATATACAGAATACGGCAGCCATGGCCAGTTGGGGGCGGGGGTCACCAAATTTTTTCGTAGTTATGCCACTGATTATGCCTGGCGGAGATGCAATAGGTCTAAATTGTGAATGAATACAACCCTTTAAATCATTTAAAAATAATGTTAATTTATTCGATATTTACAATGCAAACTTCTGCACCCACATTTCCATATAACCAGTGAGGGCCTGAGGGACTGAGGGCACACTGTACTATACTATAGTGTGCAGTGTACACTATACACACTATAACTAGATAAATTGGTAAAAAATGTAGGCAACATGACAGACATTTAATCAACACTTATGTTAATATAAATATTATATATATATATATATATTTTATTTTAATATATATATATATATATAATATATTTATATATATTATATATATATATATATATATTAACATAAGTTGATTAAATGTCTGTCATGTTGTCTACATTTTTTGCACCATGTTAAAACATTCATTCATGAGTATGTACTTCACTTAAAACTTTTTGCTAATTTTTCTCAATATGTTCCCAATTATATTTTATATATATATATATATATATATATATATATTATATTGGTAACATATTGAGAAAAATTAGAAAAATAGTTTTAATGTAAAAGTACATACTCATGAATAAATGTATAACATGGTGCAAAAATGTAGACAACATGACAGACATTTAATCAACACTTATGTTAATATATATATATATATATATATTATATATATATATTATATATATATATATATATATTATATATATATATATATATATATATATATATATATATATATATTATATATATATATATATATATGAAAACTAAGGTTCCCCCCCCTTCATAAAACCCTGTTCTCCCCACATAAAACATCATAATGATAACAGTATTACAAGTTAAAACACATTTTTGTATATTTATCATTGTTATAGAAGTTTCAGTTCGTTTATGGATCTGCTTCAAAAATGTTGTATATTTCCACTGAGTTATCGAGCACTATATCTTTCAGGGGGCCGGTGGGGAAATTGCCAGCTAATGCCAACACTAGGGAATGTGTATGTTGCCAAACCACGAATATTGTCAAAGCAAAGCTGAAGGACTCCAACACCCCCAATGCTAACTTTAAGTGCATCACAGTGCACCCAGGTTTTCCGGGCGTGTGTCTTAACCCTTGGGCATTGGAGGTTGCCTTCCTGACATACAGAGCCACAAGGGTAACCTGCCAGTCAATGGTGCCATCATGAGTAGGTATTCAATAACATACTTACTCAACAATATACTTTTATTTTCTTGCAAAATTGATAATACAGTGAATTTCATGTTGTAGAAAAACAGTTGGACATTGTTGTTTGTTGATTGATTTAATGCCAAAAAAGGTGAATGTGCCAGACACCAGAGGTCATATGGCACTATGGCAAAGCATATAAAGGGGAGGGGTTAAAGAATAAAAGTGAAACGATGAGGGAAGGGGAAAAAACGGAATGTTACAGCAGGATGGTTTTTCCCAGATGTTCTATCAGATGAAAACTGATGAATGTCACTTCTGATTCGAATGGTAGATAGGACAACCTCTGTAGAAAACGTTGTGGAAACCCACCACAGTTAGCACATTGTTGTTTGACATCCAAATTTTTCCCATGGCAGTCAGTTACATAAAATCAATCAATCATTTGGGGCATACGCCAAAGGGCGCGTCGCCTTGCCCACCCTACGGCGCCACTCCCTAGTAAGCCTCCAAACACCTGGACCTTGGTTTTAAAGCCAGGAGACCTCAAGTCACAAAGGCTTTGCCTCCTCGTGCAGCGCCTCGAGCGCCATCACCAGGACCTCCGCGACTCAGCAAAGATTACTGCATCATCGCAAAAACAAGTCAGTGATCTTGGTGTTGCCGAGGGATGCTCCACAATCACTTTGATCTAAAAACTTTGCCAAATACCCAGTCCATAAAAGTGTTGAAAAGTGAGGGGGCAAGGACGCACCCTTGCCTCAATCCTGTATTTACAGGAAAGAAGCTGGATATACTACCTCCCCACACTTCACTGCACTCTCAGTCCCAGAGTACAAACCCATTTTATCAAATCAATAGTCCTTGCAGGAATCCCGCAAAGTCGCAGAAGTCCCAGAGTGACTCACGATGCACCGAGTCAAACGCCTTCTTGAGATCAACATAGGTTGCAAGCACCCCCTGTCAAAACCTCACGTCGGCGTTCCACCGGGACACAAAGCGCTAGGATACGGTCCGTTGTTGACTTAACCAGGTGTGAACCCAGACTGCTGAGGTCTCTGATGCTTCAGCAGATGACTGCGGATCAGTGTCAGCAATAGATGGGCAAGCACCTTGCTAGCACGCTGACAGTGTAATACCGCGGTAATTGTTGCAGTCCTGACGGGCCCCTTTCCCTTTCCAATAGGGACGACCAGCCCCCTTTTCCAGTTTGGAGGAATGATACCTGATTGCCACACGGCAGTCAGGACAACATGCAACCCGCGGATCATGGTCACCCCCCAGCTTTGAGGAGCTCCGCACTGTATTACAAACACCAGCTGCCTTCCCCCCCCCTCAACTTTGCTACAGCCCCTCTGACTTCATCAAAAGAGGGTGCGGTTTTGTCAATGGGAGGATCGGCATCCCTACTACAGACCGGGCAGCTTACCTGAAAAAGAAAAAGGGGGTTTTTAGTTTAAGTCAGAAATAAAACATGGCTATGTTATTAAAACCCCTAAAACACAAAGATCACAATTCCCGGGAACAGATTATTGTGATATATTGTGCGACATATGATGCAGGCCTAGTTATTACTAGCAGAACATTTGGTAATCTTGCAAATTCAAACAACACAAGTTCGGTACTGATCTGGTGTGAAGTGTTTTGTGGGCGGGCATTCAGAAACTATGTAAAATTATGATGCACCAAAGCTACTGGTTATGGTAATATTAACTACTAAAGAAACGGGAATAAAAGTAATCAAGTGATTGACAAAAAAAACAAAGGTCAGATTTTTAAAACACAAAAATCTATCAGAATAATATTTTTATCTGAAAAGTGTCAACAAAACAAATCTTAACCATAAATACCATTCTAGTCCTTTCCCGCCCTTAGGTCTCGGAAGGAGCTTATTGGTTAAAGGTTTTTGGTTAGTAATACTTTTTTTTTTGGGGTGGGTGGGTGAAGGGGGGTTATTTTTGAGGGAGGAGGGAAAGGCAGCATCTCTCCCCCACTTTATAATGACTTTTTTGGAGGTATCTGAATATATCTTGAAGGTCTGGAGAAAAAACACAAACTGTAAAGCTGCAGTTTAATAAATACACCCTAGTGGCCAATACTCTCCTGACATAACTGCCCCCCAGATCCCCCTGCCCAGTTAACTGACCTAGCCTGGTCCATTGATTACGCAACCTAAACTTTACTGAGGGGGTTTGCTTCCCCCAAGACCCCTATTGTGTTTTTTTCCATTTCCGACGCTGTTGTAGGGGTTAGAAATACTGCAAATAAGGTTTAGAAAATATTGCCGATAGGAATAAGACACGTAGTTATAACCGTCCTCAACTTATAGACCTGTTTATTTGCTGTAACCTGGAACTGTCGCCAATAGGAATTATCGCTGACGACAACGAGTGTTCCAATTGTTCACGGGCGGCTTTGTGTTCCGATTTTTGGCGACTGTTCCGGTTTTTTTTTTCTTGGATGTTTTTATTACTCAATATATACCCTTTAACAAACTTTTACTGGAAACTATTGCCGAAATTTTGGATAATTTCTAGCGTTTGGCAAAAGAGGGGAGTGCATAGGAAGATATGAAAATTAAATAACGTAACCCCACCTTTTAACTCACAACCTAACCTAACCCCACCCCTTTTAACCTAACTTAAGTCAATTCGCATTAAAATGGATCCACGGCAAGGAATCAATTTAGGGGATCAGGTCATAAGAGGAAGAAGAGTGAAACTAGAGGAGTATTACTATGACACGTTTTACTCTTGAAAACCTCCGGTAAGCTTACGGTTAGGGTTGATGAGGTTTCTATGAACCATTAGTAATAACTTTGTGTGGGAATCACAATGCGGGTATTTTTGAGAAAATCCTATGGTTAGTTTCAAAGCTACAGCCAAACGTCTTCACTCAGAAACCACTACTCACATAAGAGTTGGGAAATATGCTGCCCGTAAAAAAACTTGCCTTGCTCCTCCCAATAAAGATTTCATATCTCCAAAGTAAGTATTTGTGACGGAAGCTCATTGAGAGAATGTTTTTTTAAAATCTAATAGGAAAACAGAAAACCCAAACCCCACTCCCAATTCTGTATGGAATTCTGGTCCTAGTGTAAATAATACTTTTTTTTCTTCCACACCTCCACGATCCCTTTTAGATACCTCTAAAAATTATAAAGTGGGGGAGAGATGCCCCCCCCCCCAATAAAACGACCCCCCTGGACCCCTCAAAATTATAATATGGTTAATGACTAATCTAACCTCACTATAACCTAACCTTTAAAACCCCACTAATAACCTCCTTTGCGAGACATTCCAAAAAAATAATGACTAACCTAACCTTTATCCTAAAACCCAACCTGGTAAAATTTTAGTTTTTTCCCGCAATTAGAATTAGATCGGAGCTTTTTGGTAAGGTTGGTTTAAAGGGTTTGTAATATTATTTTAGGAGTCCAGAGGGGGGTTTTTTAAGGGGGCATCCCTCCCTCACTTTATAATTACGTTGTAGAAGTATCTGAAGGGATATGTGAAGGCCTGTCGGATGAAAGATAAAATAATAATAATAAGGACGGGAAAGGACTCTAGAATTTTACAGAATTAATATCGGCAACAGTTCCAGGTCACGCAAATAATCAGATCGACAAATTGAGGATGTTTATAACTACGTGCCTTGTAATGCATTGAACTGCAGTAGAACTAAGAAAGGGGATTATTCTAGTGTTTGCCCCTACTCCCCCTCTCCCACAAAACAAGCTTGGGACCTGGGGGAATGCGGGATATTTTGGGTGGGGTACAAAATAAGCGTTTGCAAACACATAGTTTTTGATTTGGGGTGTTTGAAAAAATTCAATAGAACTAGGGAAATTCTTTGGATTTCTTCTGAGTCAAGAAATGTGTGTAGCTGCCGATCCTCACAGAATGATGACCGAAGTGTCGAGAACCCCCCCAACCCCGCGCTAGGAGGTTAGGTTATATTTGTTTAGGTTAGGGTAGTTTTTTATTTGGTTAGGCTAGGTTAGATTTGGTTAGGTTAGGTTAGATTTGGTTAGGTTAGGTTTTTCGGAACCCAATATCGTGGGTCAAGCCCCATGGTAGGTTAGGTTAGGTTAATTTGGTTAGGCAAATTTCTCTAGATACAAGGAATTACCCTAGATCTAGGGGAAATTTATCCCCCTCCACAACTCTTAAATTTCGTGTTGCCGATGCATAATTTGTTTTCCACCCGAAATCCATTCCCACAGATCCCCAAACTTGTTTTGGGGGAAGTGGGAGAGTATGGGAAACACTATAATTTTACCCTAAAAAAGCCCACTAATAAGGGCGGAAAAGGACTCTAGAATTTTTTTCCCAAACCCCAAAGGGAAAACATAAGCACAAGAGAGTATGATACTGATATACTCATTGACAGGCTTACCTTAATTACTTCCCGCTTCCTGACAGCAGATCGAGGACGTTTAGGAGCGGGGGGGGTCTAGTTGCTGAGCATGAGGCTGGTGGGGACTGAGACGTGGCGTGAGTACTCGACGTCCCCAACCATGCCCCCTCAGGAGTCTGGCAACTTGGCACAGGGCCAGGGGCGGGGGTCAAGTTCTTAGCTCTTGTTTTGGTCGAAGCAAGAGTGGAGCAGGTGCCCTCCGGGTAGATTGTCGGGACCCGGAACTTATCCTTCAAATCCAATTTCGCTACATTCCTCATAGACACTTTCATCCAGTTGCTGTAGCAATCCCGCTGGAAGTGATCACTACAAATCCTTTTCAAATGTCAACTTCCCTTTTCAATTTGATCTTGTCCGCCGCACAAACCTCTTCCATACATTTAACGTTTTGGTATCAGTAGGAAACTTGTGCAACTTCTCTCGAAAGGCACGCTGTCTTGCTGGGACCCATAAAGGATGCATGAATCTGGCATATCGCAAAATCAATCATCAAAACACCCAAAAAACTTCAAGTACTATATATATCTCCTGTGTTTACATCCCTCTGAATCTGCGGGCGGGAGAGCTTTCCCTATTCCTACGTCACCGAGCCTGATCTTGAGTTGGCCGCATCGTCTGGAGTATTTTGAGAAATCGGGGATTTTGCAGATTTTGATTGCGGATTATTTAAAAGCGGCTGACTGGATGCAAAAGTGACGACGTATTGTTGATATACTCCCTTAATGCTATGATTTGATTGCATTAAATCAGGAATGATGAAATGGTCTGGACGACTACTTTAAGGTTTCCTCAATTCTCGCAACCCACTTTTTTGTATCACAATTCTCGCTAATAGGCTGCTAAAAAAAAAAAAAGTGATCGGATCATCTCATAAGTGGGCTTAAACTGTGCCCCTGGTCAAGCTGGTTCCAAAACTGTGCCATATGATGGGATTGTGCCAAGGGGGGCGGCACCTATCGCGGACACACACACACACACAGACACACACACACACACACCACACAGACACACTTTCGCTTATATTATTATAGATTGTAGTTTATTTATTTAATACCTGTATTTAATACCTATATTTAATACCTATTGCTTGGACTACTCACAGAGCTTCACGGGAGGGTGACTGGCTACTGCACATGTCAGCCATCCTTCATATGCACGCTACCTCCCGGTGTACAATGGAATAATGTCCAATCTCGAAACGACACATCCTAATGTATTCACATACTTCATGGAAGGTGGATTTAGAGTCCAGATGGGATCTCACAATCCATTTGGAAGAATACCGGTGGACCAAACGATAGAGGAGTCAGTCAATAAAGACACCAAGTCTCTTGCAGGTGTGAGAAAGTTCAGCTTGAAACAGGGTGCTGTGTCAAGATACTACCTCACATCTGAATATCGCTCAGGCTTCCTACATCATTTTCGTGAAATGATACATTCAATGAAATCGGATATGCATCACGCAGAACTGCAAAAGTCCAAAATAGCAAAAAAATTCACAGAATAGCGAGTGACTGGGTTGAAAAATTGTTTCCCAAAAACCCACATGGGAAGTAAAAA
>JACEEZ010025299.1:37500-108054 GCA_016584305.1 Chionoecetes opilio | reverse complement strand
GGAAAGGTATTCAAGATCCTCAGAACCTGGTGTACAGTTCAAGAACATCGTGTCTGGACAAAATATTTGTATATGGAGGAAATTTCTGTCAAACTCAACGAGCAAAACACACCTTGTAGCGTTATTGTTTACTGAATGGATGCAGCCTCATTACCGTCAGTCATTTGGAAACAAAGTACTTTTCGTTACCTGTGGAAGCAAGTGCTACATACTGAAATCAGATCAGGAAAGGCAGGAAGTACTAGAACTTGACACAAGTCAGGAAGAAGCTGATACACGCATGATATTACATGCAGCTCACGCAGCTAATCATGACATGGAAGCTGTGGTCATATGTGCAGATGACACTGATGTATTCCTGCTTGCTGTCAGCTTTTGTGAACAAATACAAGCAAAGCTGTTCGTGAAGTCAGGAAATAAAGCACGTGCAACATATGTTGATGTGGAAAGGTAGCTACGACGTGGGGTCCAGATGTATGCAATGGCCTGCTCGGCCTATGTACGTGTACGTGTAGTGGAAGACAAAGAAGTTGGCGGTGTCTTGCATCCGTCACGCTCCTTGACAAATTTCGTTTAATTCCCTCCCGGCGCTTCCTATGGGGAATGATTGAAAAAAAAAGTTGTCTGGCAACTCACTCACGGCCTTGACTTCCTGCTTGCAGTTTTTCAAATCATTAGTCATTAATGGGCAGTGACCAGGACATATTGCATCTTATCGTCACTCCCGGCTTGATTCCCCAAAACGTCACCAAAACATTTTGGGAAAGTGTTTTCGCTCAGTTGGATATGGGGCCTGAGCCACAGTTGACTGCAGACCAGATCACCCGTATTCACAGCTTATATAAGATCGGTTTTACTTCAAAAGAAATTGTGAGGGAGACTGGGTAAGGCCTCTTTCACACGAGCGGTTTTTGCCGTCCGGTTTCTGCCGCTGCGGCGTGCGGCAGAAACCATGCCTCGTTGCGGGCACTTGCGGTTTCTACCGCAGGCTCTCTCTCTCAACATCCGCTCTGGTGCCTCAGTCAAGTAAATAAGTCATAAACAAGGCCGTCTCTCAATCTCGGAGATCAACACCTCCGTGTCATGATAATTCAAATTAGCCATGACCCTGAAATTTAAATGCATATGTTTATTGTACAGAGGTATACAGAATAAGTACATGCAAAGACTTAAATTTTCAATATACATTATTGAAAGCTCACATGAAGGAGAATATAGTGCATACCAGCTTTTCCAGTGATGCAGACGAGGTGGTGGTGTGCTCTTCCTCCTAATGTTGACCGACAACTGACCACCCGATGACCCGCCGCACGCGGGAAACACCGGATGTGTGAAGGCGCCCATAGCAACACATTACCACCCAAACCGTTCGCCGGCATTTCTGCCGTTGCGGTCTTTCTGGCAGGACGGCAGGGTGCGGCTGCCGCAACGGCAAAACTGCCGTCCCGGCCCAGTGTGAATACTCCCATAAGAGTCAATAGAAAGCTAAACCGTGCGGCAGACACCGGACGGCAAAAACCGCTCGTGTGAAAGAGGCCTTACTCAACGAAAGGTTGAGCGGTGGGTTAAAAAATCACGAGACTCGCCAACGGCTAAAAGTCTAACGCACTTTTCTCGTCCTAGACGCAGGAAAAAAGTTTCAAAGAAAACTTTGAATATTATCAAAAGACAGCTAGTGAAATCTCCTACCAAAACAGCAAGATAATTTAAGTCAATAAACCCACAGTTGCTGGGTACAGTGTGTGTAAGGAGCGTGTCTCGTTACATCCGTAAAGTCTCGCGATTTTTTTACCCACCGTTCAACCTTTCGTTGAGTAACCCAGTCTCCCTCACAATTTCTTTTGAAGTAAAACCGATCTTATATAAGCTGTGAATACGGGTGATCTGGTCTGCAGTCAACTGTGGCTCAGGCCCCATATCCAACTGAGCGAAAACACTTTCCCAAAATGTTTTGGTGACGTTTTGGGGAATCAAGCCGGGAGTGACGATAAGATGCAATATGTCCTAGTCACTGCCCATTAATGACTAATGATTTGAAAAACTGCAAGCAGGAAGTCAAGGCCGTGAGTGAGTTCCCAGACATCTTTTTTTTTCTTCAATAATTCCCCATAGGAAGCGCCAGGAGGGAATTAAACGAAATTTGTCAAGGAGCGTGACGGATGCAAGACACCGCCAACTTCTTTGTCTTCCACTACACGTACACGTACACTGTACACTGTACACACGTACATGCCTTTACTGGTTGTGACTCAGTCAGCGCCTTCTCAGGCAAAGGGAAGATTTCAGGACTGAGGGTATTGTGCAAGGATTCAGCAATTCAAGCAGCCTTCAAGAACCTAGGCCGAAATTGATTTGTGTCACCAGATCTTTTCGCCATGTTGCAGAACTTTACTTGTAAACTTTATGGTTGTAAGTTAAGGGATCCAACTGTTAATGATTGTTTAATGATTGATGTATTCAATTAAAATAATGGTATCATTAACCAATTATTAATGATACATGTTGTTCAGCAGCAAGAAAGGTGAACTGGAATCGTTCCAACTACCTCCGTGCTCGGACTGTTTGTTCAAGCACTGTCAGAGGGCAAACTACCAGACAGCAATCTGGAAGAGAAGCATCATCAGAGAAACTAACATTCCAAGTCCTGGTGGGCATGGAAGGACACTGGATGCACAGTCCATTTATATTGATTGGATGGACTCCTGTCCAGAGTGGACTCTTGTCGGAGCAGGACCGCCTGCTCCGGAGTGCGTGCTGGAACTGTTGTCCTGCAAATGCAAGAGGGTTTGCAAAGCTGGGGACTGCCCATGTATAATCAAGGGATTGAGGTGCTCAGAGATGTGTCGGTTACAAGGATGCTCAAACGAAGCAATGGATGCTGCCTCAGACGATACAGATGACAAAACTAGTCACAGTGAAAGCTTGGATGAAGACGAAGATGATTATTGAATTAATTGTGAACATTTAAAATTATACTCCAGTGTTATATGCCATCTTCATTATTGATAGTCGTGTACTACTATGTGTGTTTTTGTGTGTATAGACTAATATGTGTGTTAAAGGGGCAGGGAATTGTGCATGTGTGCTGTGCATGATAGTGTGATATTGTCAGATGATAAACATAAAAACATAAGAAAATAAGGAAGCTACAAGAGGCCGCGAGGCCTACACGTGGTAGTTTCTGTAAGTTTCCTTCCGGTAGTTTTGACGATGATGATGATGATGATGATGATGATGATGATGATGAATGGTGATAACGATGATGATGATGATGATGATGATGATGATGATGATGATGATGATGATGATGATGATGATGATGATGATGATGATGATGATGATGATGATGATGATGATGATGATGATGATGATGATGATGGTGATGATGATGATGATGACGATGATGATGATGACGATGATGATGATGATGATGATGATGATGATAATGATGGTGATGATGATGATGATGATGAATGATGATGATGATGATGAGATGATGATGGTGATGGTGATGATGATGATGATGATGATGGTGATGGATGATGATGATGATGATGATGATGATGATGATAATGATGGTGATGATGATGATATATGTAAAACCTGATTTGCCAATGGAAAAAAACAAGTATAATGTAACAATATTGAATTATAGCTATATATTTTATGTGAAAAAGCGCTGAAAAATGTTGATAGGGTTACATATGGCATATGGTCTTTATCTATAGAAAGCTGCACAAGCGTTTGTGGGCCCTTCGGACCCATGTATTGATGTTTGTAGTAGTAGAATATTTTAAACAACAATGTGAGTGCAAACTCCAATCGTGTTATTGCTGTCGTTAGTCACTGGTCAAAGTGCCTCGGGGTAGACCACGTTCCGTGTGATTCCAACCCTTTGTGTTCCGTGTAATTCCAACACTCACACACGCACACACACGTTCATGAGTCTACTGAGTTTGTGGAATGCGGTAAGACGTTACCGCAGATTTTTCCTGTAATCTAATACGCCTACAGTGTTTTTAGCCCAAACCCCCCTTCAAAATGATTCAATCGACATGGGACCAAGCCGCTAACCACCTACGGTTTATTTGCGATTTTTTGAGCCTACTGTCATCAAAATTGAATTTACAGTTTCGGCTACCCAAAACAGACACACACACACACACACACACACACACACAGACACACGGCTACTCCTATAGTATATTAGACAAGTGCCTGTGGGCCCTTCGGACCCATGTATTGATGTTTGTTTTTGTTTGACACACACACTCACACACGCACACAAACGGACACGCACGCACGCACACACACGCATGCATGCTTGCATGCTTGCACACACACACACAAACACGCAAACAAACGGTAAGTACATGAGTCTACTGAGTTTGTGGAATGCGGCAAGACGTAACCGGAGAGTTTCTTCCTGTCATCTAATACTCCAAAATATGTTTTTAACCCAAAACCCTCCTTCAAAATTATTCAATGAACATGGGACCAAGCCGCTTACCACCTACGATTTATTTGCGATTTTTTGAGCCTACTCTCATCAATATTGAATTTACAGTTTCGGCTACCCAAAACAGACAGACACACGGCTACTCCTATAGTATATTAGATTAGATATTCATTCACCTTCGTTCACTTGATATCGTGTTTCAGAACGTATATAATAATAATAATAATAATAATAATAATTAATAATAATAGTAATTACATTTTCACCCGGAGGCATACAAGAAAATAACAACAACATGACATACAAACATGAGGGAGTTAACTTCAGTACTAAAGAAAATAAAATATAATATATATAGACTCATAACAAGTGCCTGTGGGCCCTTCGGACCCATGTATTGATGTTTGTAGTCGTTGTATATATTAGACAACAATGTGAATGCAAACTCCAATCGTGTTGTTGGTGTCGTTGGTCACTGGTCAAAGTGCTTCGGGGTAGACCACCTACCACCACCGTAGCCTGCTTCACCCCAGCCCCATGCCTGCCTCACCTCAGCTCCACACCTGCCTCACCCCAGCCCCACGCCTACCTCACCCCAGCCCCACGCCTGCCTCACCCCAGCCTCACGCCTGTCTCACCCCAGCCCCACGCCTGTCTCACCCCAGCCCCACGCCTGCCTCACCCGAGCCCCACGCCTGCCTCACCCAGCCCCACGCCTGCCTCACCCCAGCCCCACGCCTGCCTCACCCCAGCCCCACGCCTGCCTCACGCCAGCCCCAAGCCTGCCTCACCCCAGCCCAACGCCTGTCCTGCAAGCACATTCACATATACACATGCACACACACACATACACGCGCACACACACATACACACATACACGCACGCACGCATGCACACACACACACATGCATACAGACACACACACACACCACACACACACACACACACACACACACTCCGAGGGAACTCCGTAGTGTAAGGGATAGCACGCTCGGCTCACAGCCGAGAAGTCCCGGGTTCGATCCCCGGGCGGAGCGAAGACAGACGGGCGGTCTTCTTAAAACCCGAGCCCCTGTCCACCCAGCAGTGAATGGGTACCGGGTGTTAGCCGGGGGTTTGTGACCCCCCTCCCGGGGTGGTGGCTTCGGCCAAGACTAAGCACTAAGGATGAATGATAAAATAAATGTTGATATGGTGACGGGGCCATACGAGCGTTGCTCAGGCCCTGTAAAATACAACTAGATAAATACACACGCACACAAACGGTAAAACGGTAGTGTTAGGTGACAGGAACTACCACGTGTAGGCCTCGTGGCCTCTTGTAGCTTCCTTATTTTCTTATGTTCTTATGTAAGTCCATGAGTCTACGGAATTAGTGAACTTCGGCAAGACGTTACCGCAGATACCGCAGAGTTTATTCCTGTAATCTAATCGCTGAAAAGTGTTTTTAGCTCAAAACCCCCCTTCAAAATTATTCAATCGACATTCGACATGGGACCAAGTCGCTTACCACCTACGATTTATTTGCGATTTTTTGAGCCTACTCTCATCAATATTGAATTTACAGTTTCGGCTACCCAAAACAGACAGACACACGGCTACTCCTATAGTATATTAGATTAGATATTCATTCACCTTCGTTCACTTGATATCGTGTTTCAGAACGTATATAATAATAATAATAATAATAATATTAATAATAATAGTAATTACATTTTCACCCGGAGGCATACAAGAAAATAACAACAACATGACATACAAACATGAGGGAGTTAACTTCAGTACTAAAGAAAATAAAATATAATATATATAGACTCATAACAAGTGCCTGTGGGCCCTTCGGACCCATGTATTGATGTTTGTAGTCGTTGTATATATTAGACAACAATGTGAATGCAAACTCCAATCGTGTTGTTGGTGTCGTTGGTCACTGGTCAAAGTGCTTCGGGGTAGACCACCTACCACCACCGTAGCCTGCTTCACCCCAGCCCCATGCCTGCCTCACCTCAGCTCCACACCTGCCTCACCCCAGCCCCACGCCTACCTCACCCCAGCCCCACGCCTGCCTCACCCCAGCCTCACGCCTGTCTCACCCCAGCCCCACGCCTGTCTCACCCCAGCCCCACGCCTGCCTCACCCGAGCCCCACGCCTGCCTCACCCAGCCCCACGCCTGCCTCACCCCAGCCCCACGCCTGCCTCACCCCAGCCCCACGCCTGCCTCACGCCAGCCCCAAGCCTGCCTCACCCCAGCCCAACGCCTGTCCTGCAAGCACATTCACATATACACATGCACACACACACATACACGCGCACACACACATACACACATACACGCACGCACGCATGCACACACACACACATGCATACAGACACACGCACACACACACACACACACACACACACACTCCGAGGGAACTCCGTAGTGTAAGGGATAGCACGCTCGGCTCACAGCCGAGAAGTCCCGGGTTCGATCCCCGGGCGGAGCGAAGACAGACGGGCGGTCTTCTTAAAACCCGAGCCCCTGTCCACCCAGCAGTGAATGGGTACCGGGTGTTAGCCGGGGGTTTGTGACCCCCCTCCCGGGGTGGTGGCTTCGGCCAAGACTAAGCACTAAGGATGAATGATAAAATAAATGTTGATATGGTGACGGGGCCATACGAGCGTTGCTCAGGCCCTGTAAAATACAACTAGATAAATACACACGCACACAAACGGTAAAACGGTAGTGTTAGGTGACAGGAACTACCACGTGTAGGCCTCGTGGCCTCTTGTAGCTTCCTTATTTTCTTATGTTCTTATGTAAGTCCATGAGTCTACGGAATTAGTGAACTTCGGCAAGACGTTACCGCAGATACCGCAGAGTTTATTCCTGTAATCTAATCGCTGAAAAGTGTTTTTAGCTCAAAACCCCCCTTCAAAATTATTCAATCGACATTCGACATGGGACCAAGTCGCTTACCACCTACGATTTATTTGCGATTTTTTGAGCCTACTCTCATCAAAATTGAATTTACAGTTTCGGCTACCCCAAACAGACAGACAGACAGACAGACACACGGCTACTCCTATACTATATTAGATAGAAGACTGAGAGGTCTATCATACTTTTTCTCAATGTACAAGGACCAGACATTAAAAAAAATGCCAGAATTTGTCCCCCTAACTGGTACCAATAAGTGTATCGGGCTGATAGACTATATGTGTCAACTTACGAAGAGGTTATGAGGTTCCGTGCCTCGTGTGCTAAATACACTGCAGACAACGGGTTTACTTCACAGGGTCTTAACAAGGATGGTAAGAGTCTTGGATCATGGATTGATAATTACGACCTCCAGATCCATACCCCTAGGCCTAATGGCAACAGGGAAACTCATAATCTCGTGGTGGAGTTTACACAACCTCATGATGACAATGCCGAAAAAGACGATACAGCTATAGAAATACCCCGGTTAGCCAAGAACGAACTGAAGACACTAAAAATAACGGTAAAATGTTGACAAGGAGTTGGCTGCTTCATCCATTACCAAGGTCCGCCAAGCCTTGCCCCAAGACATAACACACAGAATCATCATGGGAAACTGAATTTATGCAAGTTGAAACGACAGATGATAGCATTAAATTTTCTTTAGTGCTCGATGTAAAGTGGCTTGTTGAAGCAATTCAAAACCTCGATGGCATACCATTGGAGTGGTCTGGGTGGATGACTGCTAATGCCAGGGAAAATGTCAATGTTGGAAAAGCAACCAAATATGTCTTTGGGCCTATGATTGATGGCCAGCCAAGTCATCCAGACACCGTGCAAACGGCTCTTATTTGTTTGGAATTAATTCCACATATCTCCTTACCCTAAATATATGACCACATTTATTATCTTGTGGTGTAAAAAATAATAAATAAAAAATAATGATTTTTCAAACCACTGTGATATTTCGGTGGCGGGCCCATGTGAAGTTGGCTAGACAAAAAAATGCCAAGGATACCAGAGTGGCACATGAGATTAGTTCTATGTCCCCAGAATACCCAATAAGCCCCAACAACAATCAAAAACATTGTAAATCCAGATATTGCAAGGTTCCGACCCTCTGGCCCTCCTGACAATATTGGTTAGTTCGGAGTTCCAGCCAAGCGTTCTTCACAGAGATGGGGAATCAGCAAAGCGGGGGACAGAGGGATGAAGAGCCAGAGTAGGGGGACGACAGAGGGAGGGCGGGGGTACTCGTGCTGGACGGTCCACGGGAATCAACTCGGCTCCGCTCACTTGGCAGACCTGTGTATACAGCCTTGGTAGAGACGGACGGAAGGCGGGAAACGAAACTGGTAATCGTGTTTTGGGGAGTTTTCTGGCTAGCACAGGAAGACACTGACACACAACACCACATTGCCTTGCTACACTAATTAACCTTTTGTTCTGGCGAGGCCCAGCTCATAACACGGACTGCCAGTTTCCCGTCCTGCTGGGCAGTGGGGTGTGTGTGATGGAAGGCGGGAGGTGCACTCGAGTGCTGAAGGGTTGTGTGGCCGCCCCTTTCCTGGTCGAACTTGGCAAACCCACAGCATTCGGCCACTCCTGAACACACCGCCCAATGGTTCGGAGATTGCCTTTGTTGCTTACCGGATTTGTTTAGGGCAATGATCTGGACATTGTTTCGCACTAAAATCCTTAATCTTGCCAATATCGAAAAACAACAGGGGGCATAAAGGGAGCGGCGATGCAAGTCGACGAGGGAGAACAAAGATGGGACGGATCGCAGAACACAAACACCTACCTGCACCGGCAAGACAACAAATACTGTAGTTTCCTTGACCGCCGCTCAGCAGCTCCGCCTACTACGCCACTCTGGTAGGCGGCACAATGCATGGCTCGATTGTTTAAGGTCCCTCTTAATAATGTACTCGAAGCAAAATTTGACATATAATTAGTACGCATCGCACTGGGCGGACTAATTTTTAATGTCGGGCCACTGTTATATACTAATATATATATCTATACATATATATATAATATATCATATATATATATATATATATAATATATAATACTATATATATCTATCGTTAAAAGTGATAGAACTAGTTCAGGCGTTTTATTATCTCAAAGATATTTTCACTCTTTGTCTTAAGAGGTCCTTATTCTCTTTTGTAATCACTTTTATGACTTCGCCGTAGCTTGTCAGTTTGCTGGTATGCGATTTCGGGTTAAAGAACCCTTCTTAGCAGGCATATGGAAGATGTTTTCTCCTCAGGAGTGAGGTTGAGCCATGATTAAAGATACGAGGTGTGAAGCGCTATTATAGCCGGGGCCGGCGTTCTACATGCCACCGCAGCCTATTAGGCGGCCCATATCGGTGTTTGTTGTAGGTTTAGATAGCTTTTTGTCTTCTCGTCGTCTGAGTGGCGACGCTGATTGGTGTTTGGTATTCGACTGGCTTTTTAACAACCTCCTGTAGTTCTTTTTGGAAGACCACCAAAACACCAATCAGGTCCCCACTCAATGTGGCGGAATTATTGAAGAGAGGCGGGAAAGAGCTTTGGCGCGAGCCACAGAGCTGCGGGGGCCCCCCTGCGGGCCAACAGTTGGTGGACGACTCGATTGGATAATGAACACCATGTGGGCGCCGAAGCGCTTTCCGCCCCCCCCCCCCCTTCCTCCCTAGCCTTTCGCGTCCCACTCACCATTTCTCCACTCAATTCCACCGTCTTAATTAGCAAGTGTTGCCAAAAGATAGTGTCACCGACCATAACTTTCCAGCTGTACGTGTTTTGTTAATATAACTTTTGAGTATCAGCAAGGAAAACAGTGAGGTGTTTATCTCTACCCCGTGTTTCGCCTAGCGCTCCCACTCTAACCGCTCACCGCATGGCAGTCCGTATCGTTCTCACGCCCCCTGGGGTGGTAACTTGGCTTAATTAGGAACAGGGGAAACCCATTTTTCCGTTTACAATATATATATATATATATATATATATATATTATATATATATATATATATATATATCTATATATATATATATATATATATCTATATATATATATATATATATAATATTATATATACACCCGCGATCCAGCCTCGTGATCGCCAGCTTCACCTTCCTCCGGTGCAAAACCTGGAGCTCATTATTACCAATCTATGGGTAATGATGGGACCTTCACACAACCACACACCACCCATTCCTTGGCTCAAGGGGGACATTGTCGCCTGAGTTAGTAAGTGGACAAATCCCCGGGAGCGTGAAGATTCGAACCGGCCTAAACCACAGAATGGGGGCTAACGCGCTATCCACTTGACCATCGGGACGGTGTGTGTGTGTGTCGTATTATAACAAAAAAGTGCTGTGCCAGGAATTCTCGCAGTGACCTCATTATTCCCTTTGATTGCAACAAACTGAAAAGTCATATTAACTTTGGTTCACCAGCGACGGCCAGAGTCCACACTGCAGATTCTTTCAACAGCCTGTGTGAGAGCCTTGCAGTCCTCTAGGCCAAGTCATGTCCTCCCGCTGCAGTCCCCAGGCAGGTGTCATCACGGGAGGAACATTCCTCGGGTACTCCATTCGATGGGATATTGAACCTGCGTGAGTAAACACAGAAATAACATAAGTCATCATGTTTATCCTGACCCTAAAGCAGTTTCTGAAAGATGATAGAAGGTCAAACAAATCAATTATTTCGCAATGTGGTATATATCAGAGAGCTTCCCCGGAGAGGTGTCACTCGGGCGATTTTATAACATGGCGGCCCAGTTTTGATTTCATGGACGACAGCGATCATAGCGGTTGGGGCAACGCACTGACAGTCTGCCCGTGAGATAGAGGGGGAATAATCGCTCCTCTTTGTGATACATGGGGTGTAATGGAGGTGGGAGGAAGGGAAGGAAGGAGATTTGAGTAGAAGGGAAAGGAGGAATAAGAGTAAGGAAGAAAGAAATTGGAGGGATGAAGAGAGTCAGAAGGAGAAACGACGAGGAAAGAATAAGGAATCAAAGAAGGGAGGGAATTCCTCCACTCACCCATACCATCACCACACACCCATACCCTCACCCCTTACCCAGCACCACCCAACCCAATTCACTCACCCATTACCCATCACCCCCACCCATTTGCTCACCCATTCCCTTGTCTGCACATTCACCGTTTTATGGCATTAAATCAATCAATCACCACATTTCCATCACCCCAAACCCCATTCACTCACCCCCCACCCAGCACTCAACCATACCCATCAACCCCACACCCATTCACTTACCCATTGACCCATCACCCCACACCCATTCCCTCACACATTACCCTCACCCCCCCCCACCTATTCCCTCACCCATCACCCTCCCCCGCCAACCCATGTTCACCTCACCATCACCCCACACCCATTACCCATCACCCCCACCCATTCACTCACCCAATTACCATCCACACCAACCCATTCACTAACCCATTACCATAACCCCCCACCCATTCGTCACCCATCACCCCCCCACTATTCCCTCACCCATTACCCATCACCCCCAACACATTCTCTCACCCATACCCATCAACCCCCAACCCATTCCCCCACTTACCCCATTCCACCCTCACACCCATTCACATCACCCATCCCCACCACCCATTACCCCATCACCCCCACCCATTACTCACTCATTTACCCATTACCAACCCACATTTGACTTAAGCCAAACAAAATGTGTGTGAGGGGGAGAGTGGTATTGGATTGGAGGACAAATTTATTGGAATGACGGGGCTTTGGTAATTTATGATCTAATCAAAAGGAACATAGGTGTAATAAAAAAAAAATACATCCATCCATACCACTTCAGTTCATTATTTTAACTTAATATACATATATTTGCGTCGTGGAGGTATTTGAAAAGGCACAAACCACCTGCACAGGTAATGATATAAGCATTTTGACACTTGGAGCCCCCCAAAAAAAAAAAAATTTGGGGGAAACTCCCAATTCTGGGAACCCTGTAACCACTTTTCAGTTTCCATTTATTTTAACTTAATACCTAACATATATTATGCGTCTTAGGGTATTGAAAAGGCACAACACCGTGCACAGTAACGATATAAGCATTGTGACACTTTTGACGGAATGCACCATTCCGACCATAGCGGCGCCACCTGTTCAAAATCCAAAATGGCGAGGGCCCGAGTACACCTCTCTGTGAAGCTCTCTGATTATATTACGTGTTTTTTCTTGTTTTTCTATGTTTTGTGCCTGCATTTTCTTAGGCAGAAATAAAGAGCACCAGCTATAGCCAAAGCAGCTTACATTTATATGCAAAGACATTAGTCTAACTTACATGTGAGAATGGTTAACTGTGTAGTCTGTGGTATGATACTTACACGGCCCCGACGGAGGACGCAACAGGGGATTTAAATTATATTATCATGTCAGCTATGTGTATATTTCATTATTATTTCTAAATACAAAATTCACATATAAATTAGCTGAGGTCATTGCCATCACAACTTTCTAGCCCGAATCCACCTCTAAATAAAGTCTATAGTAATCTCTTAAGGGGCTAATCACATAATCAGTGAAGTGTCAGTCCAAACGTCCGACCAGTTCCATTACTGTCAGTGAAAAACTATAAAGATATGTGTATTACTTTGATTTTGTTGAAGCATCCACACCTGTCTGTTCGCATGGCCCCGTATTTTGCCCGCCTGACAGTTCCATATCCGTTACACCAAAGGTGACTATCGTCATCGACTCTAGTTATTCTTTTTGTTGTCAGGGAACATACAAGCCTTTCATTGTGACATGCTAAAGGATTGTGTAAATATGTGAAAAAAAGTGACTGCAACTTTAGGATTTGACTCTAAATAATTTTGTCATCTGTGATTTATCACACTAAAAACTGTGCATATGAAAGACAGTCTCATATTAGCTGTTGGAATAAACATAGAAAAGAAACAAAAACAGTTAATTTCCATTTTTCTACATATAAGGGCAAAAAGGAAGATACGAACAGTAAGCTGAGAAAGACTGCAGCTTTAGAAACAGCTGAGACAGCCGTAGAAACCTTCTGGGTGAGACACATGCAAGGGGGAAAAAGATGAAGATGTTAAATTCTAAGAGATGGTTGTAGCTTTCTGCCAGAAGTCACGAGAAAACTTTGAACTAAGAAATATTTGGGACATGTTATATGATGATGGCGTATTGGGAAGTTGAAGAGTAGATTTGTCATATTAGCGGGCAGAAATTATAAATGTATAGTTTTCAGGAGATTGATGGCTACGGCACCGGTATGAGCAGTCTCTCTATTCTGGACAGCGGCAAGCACAAGCTGATTTAAACCAAGGTTTTTACGGGGTTTAGTATTAGAAAAAGTGTTGGGGATTGTATGCCGTATGTCAGAGGACAATGGCATCAGCTTATGTAACAGTGGCGGTCGTGCAAGGGCTGCAGCACCCCAGACACTCACTGCAGGGATATGAGTTCCTTTAGACCAGTGGTTCTCAACCTTTTTCACTCCATTCCCCCCTTATGAATTCTCAACATTACGTCGTGGCTCCCCTTCATTTTGTCTCCCAAAATCCCACCCCGCCACAAAAGGTAAAAAAAAAAAAAATTAATGTTGATGAAGAGAACAGCCTTGCTATTACAAAGTTTACAGTATAATTATCTTATATTTGATAGATCTCTGTGATTGTTAACTACATCACTTGCCTACAAAAGACTAGCGGACACTAGCAAATTTGATTCTGGTTGGGAAAAAGTTCAATTAATCTCTGCATATTTTATCACACATCAGTGGGAAGTGATATTGTTTTCTTTTCAGTCACTTGACGGAATCCGAGGTTGGTGTCATCTGACAATGCACATCTCATGTCGAGTCCACATACCACATCGGTTCGGCTCTTATTCATTGATTTGTAGAAGGGTGGATAAACCAGGACTCACAATAAATAGTAGTGAAAAAGGCAAGGGGAGATCGAAGTGCAATCTCACTGACTTTTGGATATGTACTGATGCCATTGAACACCAGATATACATTCAGAGATTTTTCTTACTACGACAGATATTTTGCAGCAGCATCATGTTTGAGATCAAGGAACCGTCCTGAACATCACTGGGAATGTAGTAATATCAAGAGTGCCAGAGAATGGATTTCATAACAAATTCTCTTCTTCCTCCTCGAATTCTGGGAAGTCAATATAAGTCACTTTCCAAAGGATCCAGATGCTGAGTGATTCAGTTTAAGTAATGGGTCAAGCAGACTATCTTCTTCATTCTCGTCCAAGGACAGCTGAACAGGTTTTCAAACATGGCAACATTCCCGGCACCGAATTTCCTTTGCCAATTCTGGAGCTTGGCAAGAAATCCACGAAGACAATCCATCAGGTGAAAACACATTTCTTTCCTTGCCCTGTAGCTTCAGATTCAAACCGATTTAGCTGCTCAAATATATCTGCTAAATATGCAAGACGGGCTCCCACAAAACCTCATTGAAGTGACTCACAAGATCATCTTTCCCTTGCATTTCCAGGAACAATTTAAGCTTGCCCTAGCAAGTTCAAACACTCGATTCACAACATTGCACTGGAAAGCCAGCGCACGTTGGGTAAAGAGGAGAGCTTCATGCTCCGAATCCATCCGTTCTACCAAAGGTCTGGAAAAGGGAGAGTTCAGATCTCTCAGCTTTTACAAAAGTTGACGCATTTGACACACTGCCTCCAAGATATTGCAAAGTTCATCAGGGAGGTTTCGACGCCCAGTGCAAAACGATGAGCATACAATGAAACCCCTTGGCCCATTCGGAGCTACTTCCATTGACACGCTTCTGGAACCCGGATTTTGCATCCCAGCATCGCTGGAGCCCCGTCTGTACAGATCCACCAACAATTTTCCAGGGGATCCTTAGATTGAAGAAAGAAGATAGCTTTTCATCAATCTTTTAGCTGTTGTGGTGGTCTAGCTGTGTACATACAGAATTCTTCCTTGATATCACACAAGAAAAAATACCTAACAAACCGAGTAGCTTGTGCACAAGAAACTCACAATCGTTGACTCATCCACGTATTACAAACATACCAGTTGGAGACGATTTGATCTCCCTGTATCACTTTTTCCTTTATGCTCTGACTAATTTCTTAATTCTCCGACTTCACTGTGTGTTGACACAGAAATTTGTTGAATTTTACGTTCATTGCATCTCCAAGAACACGCCTTGACATCTTTAAAGTACAGGCTGATTAAGGTCACCATTGTGTGGGGTTCTTTTGCTTCGCTATTTCGGGCAAATCGCATGATGCCTCAACTACACTTGAGGGTCTGTTGTTGGAAGCACAGTCGCAGCCAGTTTCTGTTTTCCCAAACTACTTTCGTGGCGCCTGAAGAAATCGGGTCTTCTCAGCATAATGCGGATGGATGACAAGCAAATGAGCTTCAACTTACTGGCTCAAGAATCGCCCCTTCCCAGCACTTTGAAGCACAGTACACACTGATGTTTCTCGATTGCCATCAGCGAGGATTGATGTCAATCGAGTTAATGTACTCTTAACTGTACTTCCGCTTCTTACAACAACACTAGTAGCCATCGCAAATTACGGAAAATAAAAAGAAGACCGAACATCAGGAACAAACATAATTGATAAGACAATAAGAATGATAATGAAGGACAGATAAATAGGACAAATGAGTTAAAATGACAAACACACAAATATTCCACAACATAACACATCCAGAGACTCACAAAATTAAGCACACACCAGTCATACACAACATAACCAGAGAGAGTAAAGATGATTAAAAATTTCACACTCAAAGCTGCAAGCTGAAATGACTTTCTACAGCAAAGAACACGCCTCCTTTGACAAGAGCACTGTCCCAATTGAAAATAATAAGAAGAATAGCGGTCACTATCATATTAGCACTAAAAAAAAAAAAGCAGAATTACTAAGTAGGGGAATGAGCATGAAAAAAACAATGCATTACAAAAAATAAGAAATATTTCACACAAGAAAAACAGCGACCGCATTTATAATTGTCGAAACAAAATAAGTAACACAGTATATGGTTCAGAATCATTTATTACCCCACATGTTTAAGTGATGATATCTCAGGCCACACTGAGATCATTCGATAGCCTCTCTCCCTCTGTCGTCCCGCGTAATCAACCTCACTCACCGCCCGGGTCTCTCACCCGTCTCTACGCGTCGTTCTCCTCCGCGTTTTCTATCCACACCTACACTGCACAAACAATTACAATTTCTCACAAATACAATAAATACCACACGTACACACACATTCGTAACAAATTATGTAACAAAATTTTATTGTCATTAATGATAACTCAATTAATATTAAAAAACAAGAACATTTTCTTGCCAGGACAGTGATGCAAGTTTTTTTTTTTATTCAGATTGCCTAACATCCTTTAGAAATGTAGTAATTGTGCAACCAGCCCCCATGGCCCCCTCTACATCTGCCATGCCCCCTTTGGGGGCCATGGCCCCCAGGTTGAGAACCACTGCTTTAGACACAGCAGAATGATACAGCTATCTTAACAAATATATCATAAACAAAGTCATTATAGTATGTTATTAATTATTTCAATACGTTACTAAGTGAATTTTCATTAAAACCAGACCCAAAATTAAGTACTTCAATTTCTGTACGATTCATGTCGCGCCGCCGCCGTGCCACCTTGCAAAAAACAATGAGCTGCAGTCGAGTCGTAGATCGTATATCAGCTGCTCAGTCCTCCCGTGGGAACAAAAAGGTTATATAGGAGGAGGCGGCCATGTTGCCCTAGCGGGAAGCCCTATATACCCCATAACATACTAGGCAGTCCATATTTTTTTTTTTTTTGTATCATTAGATAGAAAGCCTGAAAGTCGACGCATGAATTCGCAAGTTTTGAGTCAATCTCCCGCATTGGGGGGCGGAGCGGCCCGATAACAGGACATGCGCGGCATGCTGCCTCCTCCTAATAAACCTTCATGGTCTCCGTTCCGAAATCAGTGAACATCAACTACAACTCATTCCTGAGGTAGGTCAAATTTGTGAATCCTACTGTTGTGTTAAGGCTTGCAGCCCTCTTATTTTATTCATCACGAGCCGGCCACTGGTTATGTCACTATACGCATCTGGTACAAGAGGGTCTCTGACAAGTAAAGCAATGAATCATCCCGTGGAAATTAAGAGTAGTACCCACCTAACAGACATACAAAGCAGGTCTTTACAGCCTAGCGAGGTGGTAATGGTAGAAGCACCTCTTTTGGTGGTTCCCGAAAGCGGCACACGAGTGATAGGATACTAGGTTACGGAAATATGATGTGATGGCAGGAGCCCAACGGAGAGAATTATGTCTTAACAGAATAGCGAGTGATAACATTTATCGAAGCTTAAAAGGTTAAGAATGTGGGCAGGCAGCATCAGGCGGTCATGAATATGGGTTGGGTGTTGTACCGTGTTCTAGTTCATGAAGGGATAGCACAAGTTCGGAGGCTTGTTCACAGGTAGCTCAGTGAAAGAGGATAAACCAAGCGGTGGCAACATCAAATCCTCAAGAATGTGAAAATTTCATTCATAAAAAAGTAAAAAATTGAGACAAGATATGCTCCTTTGGATGTTAAATAGGCAAAGAATTTTAAACAGGCTGAGTAGGTAGGTGAGATACACACAGATTACATTTAGTAATGAGACTGACAGTCGAAGTCGAAGCCAGATGGCAGAAATTCTGAAGAGCTTCAATGACCGTGGGCACGAGAGCAAAAGTGATGTGTTGCGGACATGTACACAACGACCAGCTTTGTTTGAAAGAGGAGAATAGAGAAAATAGGACGGAACAGAAGAGGGACTGTTGTCAACACCTCCCGAACTAAATTGGACTACCCCTCTGTTTCATTTTTATTCGCTTAACTGTCCTTATAGGACTGGCCACTAAGCGGGCTTGTGTTACTCATTTTTGTTGTGCCTGGCCAGTAATGGGTGATGTAAAAAAAAAAAAAAAAAAAAAAAAAAATCACAAACACCAGTTATTTCTACAAGTTCTCTAAATCTTTACCACACCTGCAGCATGTATTTTAACATTGAGCTAGTCTTTTTAATGGTAACTTTATATCTAACGTGGCTGGATTTCATTTGTTATAATTGTGATTAATGAGGTTTAGAAATATTTGTATTATTGCACAAGTAAGCTCAAACATAAGAATGAAGCAGAAAAAAATCAAGCATTTGTAAACACTAAACAATAGTGAAGTATCACTTGGCTTACAAAACTATCTTATTGCTTGACATGCTTATGCTCGGGTCAGAAGAATAGGGATAGTTGTATGTATTGGATTTCATTTGCTTTTGTACACAGTGTACAGAGTATTTCCTTACCTAGTTTGGATAAAAATGTCTTCAAGAATGAATTCTTCCTCGCTATATTTCTCCTTAGATTGAAATTCTCGGGGGTGAGCCATGTTCTCACGGCTTGAGAATCGCGTCTTTGACATGTAGGATGTCGCTGTCAATCGTGTCCTAGTTTCAAAACCACAGTCTGAGTTAGTTTATGCAATAGCATCAAGCTGTCGTGTGGTAACTTCGTGGAGGGTGAGAGAAACGTGTGCGACTGTGAGCAGAACGGAGCAGTGGGTTTACTGACCCAAAGTGCTTCCAAAACCCCGACAAAGACTTCTTTGACACAGTTCATCATAATCCCGCCAGAGGGATGTGTCAATCATCAAGCCAAACATTCAGTCAAAACTGATATCTCCACGTTACCTATTCGTAAGAGTATAAACCCCATCGACTCGACAGTTAATTTTGCTAGGTTCGACGCTGTCGTCCACTACGGCGCAAGGGTGCAGGCTGGTGCGTCCTAGGTTCATTCAGAGGAACGCGCGATGACGGAGGATGTGCTTGTGTTGGATTGGGCGACTATGAGGCGATCGATCCGCTCACAAGCATCAGCACCGTGAGGAATGGACGATGGGGGTGGAGTAACCTGCGATTTCCTCACACAACTGCGGCAGCTTCCAGCCTCATAGGGGCTAAATGACAAGTAATGCTCGTCATAATTCCCGGCAGGTGGAGATTCCCGACCGTCGTATCTCAACCGCGTTGGGATATACAAGAATTGTTTGCAAATGCCCGGCAGTGGAGATTTGGAAGGGCGTACCAACCAACACAAGCGATAGTCCAAGGCGGGTATCAGTATTTGCCTGTTTTACAACAATCTAATTCTTTTACTTAGCCTATTATATCTCTACCATTAAAATAATAGCTTGTAGTGTTCGCCACTATATGAGCGTTGATGAAGAAAAATGGGCTTGAGTGATGCTTGTGTTTACATTGAACGTCCGCCAGTTCGGCCACAAGCAATATGGTGGACCACATCCAACCCACCACCGCTCTACCCGCGTCACCAAACTTAATCAACAGCAATATAAGGCCTACAGGCCTCTTTACCTTAAATTATGAATGCATTCACAGTGTATGATGTCGCTCTCGGTTATGTGAAAACTCGCCTGTAATGGTATGGGAAGAAATAGGATGGAATAAGGGCAGAGCGGTCATGCAGGTGGGTGTGCCTGGTGAACGCACAGCTGACTCATAATCTGCCATTTCGTGCGTTGCCTCTGTGTGATTCTTGCTTACCGACGCCGCGATGCAACGGAGTCGAGAAAATTTCTGAATATGGCCCAGGTAGTCACGCAGCAATCCAATGCCGACCACACGACACGGGCGATCCACCGAACCTTGATGCCTTGTCGTACACGTCCACGTGATTCCCGAGTTTCAAGGTAGAGTGTGACGCGGGTGGACACATCATACCGTGTTTATTGTGTTAACGAAGATCTTCCTGCTTTTTGCCTTGGGACTATGTCGCTATTTTCTGGCCCACCTCTGCAAAATGAACGGAATGGGGTGGGGACAGTGATCGCAATGGATCGCAATCGTGGTGGTCCAGGTCAGCTCTTCGCAACCTTCACTGCAGCTTATGCGGTGGCCGTTTGCTGGGGTAGTGAGGAGAGGAGATGCTGTGCAACCATCAGAGCCAGGAACACTGCTTACACGCGATGAGGTCTAATTGAGGACCCAATAGTCAGTCCTAAACCACTGGTCGGAACACCAGTAATCCGGCAAATATCTTACGTAAGTTGTAAAATTAGCGGGGCTGAAGAGGCCGGGGTCTGGCACAAGTAAAATACACAGGGCCAAACCAGAAAAACCAGATCAACATATACCAAGAATGCGCGCCGGCCACGTGATCTGTGTAATCTGCGGATTACTGCTTCGATACACGGGGGGAGGTCTCATCTTGCCAAAGCGTCCACAACGGTTGAAGGTGAGCATGAAATTTAGACCATGGCTAGCCGGGCGTCTGGCGGTATTAAATATTGGTGTAAATGCATTTCGAAAACACACTCCCTGATAGAGTTTTTTGCGGCTACAACTTTCTCGTCAGTGAAACTGTTCGTATCTGTCAAGGTAAGTGGCTTTTCTGTAGTGTAAAATTAAGTAAGTGACTTCAATATGTATAGGCATAGGTGAGGGCTCACGTTCCCCGAGGTACCGGAGATAACACTTTAGCGCCAACTGCACGAATGTCGCCAGCCGCCATAAATGCAAATTCTAGCATCAGTACGATGTGTTTGGCCACTGAAGATGATAAACAGTAGTTTATATCATGACTGTATAATCTATACCCTGTTTCAGCGTTGTTTTAGCGTTGTATTCTGCAAGATATACGGGTTTCAATTCCCTATTTTTTTTTTTTCGGGCGACGAACGACGGCGGGAGGACACGCAGCAACATAAACACTAGATGGCGACATTATTGTAGCCCGTTATCGACGCGCCACTCCGTTTTGTATTTGTTAATTGTTCATTTATAGCACTTACTATGACACAGAGAAGACTACAAAATGACACGACTCTCCCAGATAGGCCCCTCTAACTCTGAAAACCATGGTGGATGTAGAAATGTAATTAACGTCACCACACGTCTGTAATGAAAAAAAAAGTTTGTCCTGGCGACCTTAAGTGTATCTACCGGTAGAAAGAGAGACGACACAATTATGTGCAATGCGGGGGACCAAAGTAGGCACTAGGCGAGGGCCTCACGTTCCGAGGTCCTCCCGAGAGTAGGAGGTTTCCCACAATTTAGGATGCTATATATAATGGTAAACTACTACCTTTATTGTGTTCCCAATTATAACTATGTAACTATTGAAACCTAGACCAAACTATGCCGTGAATACTGTTTGTTAGCTCAACGAGATATACCCACGCAACATCCGTTTCTTTTTTTGTTATACCGATCTTGAGATATAACATTTTTTCTTATATTTTGACCAACTCTTGTATGTGACTTCCAGCAGCTTATTAGGGCACAATACATCTATCTTTTATCCGGCAAACATTTTTTTATGATGTGATGGAGAGCATTTATGCAGAAATCGTATGCTACTATTAAAAAATGTAAATTTATTATTAGCAAGAGTGTTACGCATGTATGACTCCGTCCCCTGGATACTGGAATATTTTTTTCAGGAAATATGCCCTAACAACACGCTTAATGCGCCTTCATTATCTATGGAATTTAATCTGCTTACACCACAGGGAAAGGCTGTTGAAAATCGTGATCTTTTTCATACGATAACGTTTTAAAAATAAAAATATGGTCTTGAGATAATAGGGAAACACTGCTTTTTACCATTTTCCGCAGCCTCGTTACTGATACATCTACGGCTAGGCCCTGTTCACACGAGGCGTTTTTCAACGCGCGGTAGCAACGCGCCGTGTAAGCAAATTCAATGGATGTCTATGGGATCGTTCCACATGTAACTGCGGCCGTTAGCCAAAGCGGCCGGTACCGCATACCCTCGCAACGCTCGGTTGGCGGACGGTTCGAGATACTTGAAGTCTATGGCATCGTCACACAGAGCACGGTAGCCACTGCGGTTTGAACTTTGAAGGCAGCGCGCTCCCTAATTGGCTGCGACTTACAATGAGGAGAGCAGAAATGTGCGCTACCAGGCAACCACAGGGATACTCCACGTTGAGACTGTTGTGGAGTTCAAGCATTTAGTCAATCACTGGCAGTCATGGAGTCAAGGGACAAAGGTTGACACTGATGTTTTCTTTTCAGCAATGAAATTGAAAAAAACGCACAGCCATTTGGATATGAAGTCTGCTGATTACAAGGACAGAAATTTAAAGAAAAAGTGTTGCGAAGAAATTTGTTGATATTCTTCTGTAGTTCCGGAGATATAACGAAGACAAAATATGGATAATTAACGGAATAACACTTTATTATCTCATTTTTTGTATCTATCAGCAACATTTAAATAATAATCATCATATCAATTATCATCATCATCATCATCACCAACCTGTATACTGCAATGCAGGACAAGGCTAAACCGAACTTTCACGCACTCTTCCCTCACACCAGGAAATTCCCTTCTTCCAATCTCGTAGTTCTCTGTCTTCCCTCTCTCTTCTTCTTTCTTGTTACAGTGTCACACTAAATCATTCCACCTGCAATGCAAGTTTCCTTCAGGGCGAAGAAGATACAACAGCCCCTTGTTCCCGAGACAGCATTATGGAGACGCTATCCTTCCTGCTTTAGGATCGGCCCGCATAGGCCTACGACACCAGTCGGTCCATGATTCTCCAGAAGTGTCCTTTTGCAAAGCCTTCGCTTCTCAAAAGTGGTGTTAATTTACATATGTCAGGGAGAGTGCCCAGTTTTTAGACCACTTTGCACACATCAGAGTTATGTCCCTGTCTTTACTGATAGGTTCCAAATCAGACGAAGGAGGTTGGATTAGGGGTAGATTCCCATCGTTAACAAAGGCGTCAGACTTCCAAGTGTTACATGTTTTTACGCTGAACATAAGTGCTATTTTATAGTCTCTAGATTATTTACCCTTCCGGATGTTATTTACAATTTTAGGGATCTTGTAGTGCTCTTCAATCACTATGTAATTTAAACTTCCCATCCGCTGGTCAAGGCCATCTGGAATGGATTATATGCTCAAGAGGCGAGGCCGGACGCGTCAGCTTTTGTGTGGGTACCGGCAAGTAGGAGTTGCCGAGTAATGAGGGGGAAGGCCTGATGCCTTGGCAAAGATCGCAGCTAGAAGACAAGCTATATCACATTTTGCAGTGCGGCTAAGGACTACGCTACGGAAATCAATAGATCAGTTCAACAACAGTGGCACAAGAACGTTGGATTAATATAGGGCAAAATACAACTGCGACACCATCGCCAAAGTATCGAGGGAACTGGAGCTACTGCGGTCTCTACGGAGATGGAGATGACGCCTTGGCACCGATGCGTATTGGTCACACTCTTATTTTTTTATGAAAACCTACATGGGTCACTCAGGGGGGGGCCACCCTCATTACTGTGATGTTATTGGGTCCCCGTAATGTCGCGGCACTGAGGGATCGAGTGTCCAGTCTTGGGGCATACGTGGCAATTTTTGTACCGGTGCGCGGGGCGGACGGTGCGTACCGTCTCTCCGGACATGTGGAGAGAGGTGTTTCACTACGGGACATGAAGTCCATACATTTATTGAGCAAGGCTGGCCTTCTCACAGTTATGATGTTTTTAATATTAACTTATGATTGTTTTTAACTGTACTTTTGTTCTTTTATGTATTTCGTATTTTCACAATATTTTTATTCTATCTTAAATTTTTTGGTTTTTTAGTTTTACTTTACACTGTATCTTTTTGTAAAGACAGGCGTCAATAACCCCGCAGTTTTGCGGCGCCTTAAACTATATCATCACTCAATACTTGTGTCTTGGTGTTAGTATTTGGTCATATTTCTTTAATAAAATCCATTCAATTTTTTTTTGGAGGTTTTTGGGTATCCTCATTTTTCTGCGTCATAATTTTATTTTTTTGCCATTGCGGATGTTCGCTTTTATCTAACGATTTGTTTTGTATTGATCACAGGGAGAGAGATTGTAGGTATCAAATAACGGTAGGAAAACAACACCACTAGGGGGGGGCACTCAGTATAGCGCATCCTCCGCCCGAATAATTTAATCAAACTACTTATATAATATATATATATATATATATAATATAATATATATAATATATATATATATATATATATATATATATATATATTATATATATATATATATATTATATATATGCACCAGTATGAGCGCATACCTCCGGCCGAATATTTCTCAATTGGTTGCCATGGCAACAGTTGTCAATAGATTTCATACAAGATTTAATCAGTTCTTCCTTATACAAATATCTTAGTATAACCGAGTTTTGGGTGCCACATCTATTTGCAACTTTTCGAGAAATCCTGTACACTAACAGACAGACAGATCGGGGTGAAAACATAACCCCTCCAACTTCGTTGGCGGAGGTAATAATGGGACGCACAAAATGTATGCTCCAGTTCATCAAAAAAAAAACCCAAAGAACATGTATGTATAGATGAAATAGACAACAGTCGAGAGAGAGAGAGAGAGAGAGAGAGAGAGAGAGAGAGAGAGAGAGAGAGAGAGAGAGAGAGAGAGAGAGAGAGAGAGAGAGTCCTGCCGTGGCGGGATATTAAAGGCCGACCATAAGCCACTTGAGGCTTGATGATTGTTATGACTTGATTGCTAAATTGTCATAAGTATCTTTACATAAATCTTTCAATAGTATCTTTACATAAATCTTTCAATAGTATCTTTACATAAATCTTTCAATAGTATCTTTACATAAATCTTTCAATAGTATCTTTACATAAATCTTTCAATAGTATCTTTACATAAATCTTTCAATAGTATCTTTACATAAATCTTTCAATAGTATCTTTACATAAATCTTTCAATAGTATCTTTACATAAATCTTTCAATAGTATCTTTACATAAATCTTTCAATAGTATCTTTACATAAAATCTTTCCCATATATCTTACATCAAATCTTTCAATAGTATCTTTACATAAATCTTTCAATAGTATCTTTACATAAATCTTTCAATAGTATCTTTACATAAATCTTTCAATAGTATCTTTACATAAATCTTTCAATAGTATCTTTACATAAATCTTTCAATAGTATCTTTACATAAATCTCTCAATAGTATCTTTACATAAATCTCTCAATAGTATCTTTACATAAATCTCTCAATAGTATCTTTACATAAATCTCTCAATAGTATCTTTACATAAATCTCTCAATAGTATCTTTACATAAATCTCTCAATAGTATCTTTACATAAATATATCGATAGTATCTTTACATAAATCTTTCAATAGTATCTTTACATAAATCTTTCAATAGTATCTTTACATAAATCTCTCAATAGTATCTTTACATAAATTTCGAAGTAATGCTATTTTGTTATTTTCCTTACTTTCATCATCATCATCAGCATAATCATCAACCTTAGACGAGCGGTTAATGACTGGAAAACAACAATATGTTTTCAAAAAGGACTGAGTTTTATTTTTATTACTTCTCAGTGACATATCGGCTTCCTTACCTGAACAATTCTGCAAGGAAGAAACAAATAAACTGCTGTTATGTTAACCTAAGGGAGTATTGCCGTCATTACTGGTGATGTAGGAAGGCAATTTTCCTTTGCTGAACGAGACTAAACAGTGTGTAAAGTATTTTTTTTTACGTTATGGGTCAAAGCAATAAGAAGCCACGCCCCCTGCCTCCCCTTCTATTCTACGGGGCAGCTGTTTGGTGCATTCCTCTTATCATCACTACCAATCACACTATCTTCACTACTTAACAGCGCGTGACCACTGGACAGAGCAATCTTCACTACAGAGGGTGACAAAATCAAAAATCCCTCTGTAGTGAAGATTGCTTTGTCCAGTGGTCACGCACTGTTAAGTAGTGAAGATACTGTGATTGGTAGTGATGATAAGAGGAATTAGCTGCCCCGTAGAATAGAAGGGGAGGCAGGGGGCGTTTTTGGCCATAATAAAAAAAATAGACTATAGTTTGAAGAGAATAAGCATGATGCCTCACCTCTGATCTTCCTGCAAGATGACGGAGCTCCTCATCACTACCAGTATGCCAAAAAACCACCACACACGTGATAAGGACGAGAAGCCAAACCTGCAGCAGCGACACCTTATCACATTATCATCTGGGATTGTTAAGAATACTTAGTTAACCCCTTGAGACCCAGAACGTTATTTCCATTGTAATTTGGGTATCATTAGACGATTTTTAGTTAATATAAGCAATATTTTATAGATATGACCTGTAATTAGTATCCTTGTCCACTAGTTAATTTGGTATATTCAGTTACTTTTCGTAATGTTATGGTTAACAACAGACGATTTTATATAGCAAAGGAAAGATCTGGGTGTGAAGGGGTTGAGTGTGAAACTTATGTGTACCTTTTTTATGGCAATATACTACCTTGAAGTGCAAAGGTCACATACATCCTTAAAAATCTTATGGCTTTTAACCCTTTCACACCCAGATCTTTCCTTTGCTATATAAAATCGTCTGTTGTTAGCCATAAAATTACGAAAAGTAACTGAATATACCAAATTAGTTAGTGGACAAGATACTAAACAGGTCATATCTTTAAATATTGCCTTACATATTACTAAAGATCGTCTAAGGTACCCAATTAACACTAAGTTCTTAGGAAAGTTACGTGTTCGTTGGGGCCTCATACGGGGGTTTAATAGTAGCACCCTTAACTTTTTTCTCATATTCATATCGTGTAAATGAACATTTATATTCTTTCAATCCGTGTGTCTTGAGTAGGCCACACACAATCACTCCAATCACTACGAACCTACCTGAAGGGTGAAAGGCATGATTGAAACCAGCCACATTGGGAGCAACAACCACTCCCTTATGTACGCGAGTTTCATTTCGTCAACGTAGAGCGGCTCAGTGAAATCCAGATCTCCGCAGTCCTCATCGTCCGTCACCAGTACAGGGTGGGAGAAAAATCCACCTCCTAAAAAATATGTTTTTAAAATAAGGCATTGATTAAAAAGCTATGAACATAGAAACAAAATGTGCTGAAAATTAAGATTTCTGGACTAGAACTGCAAATTTGATATTTTTTTACAAAATTTAAATAAATGGAAAGAAAAATACATTAAGTGTTTTTTGTGTGTAAAATCTGGAAATATAGTAATATGATATTTATTCGTCGAGAAAGTACTTTAGATCCAGAAGGAAATTGCAATCCCTATAGCTTCGAGATAACACGTAAACATTTAAGGGTTCATTGTTGAGTTATTAATTTAACCCCTTGAGTCCCAGAACGTAATTTTATATGTAAATTTGGCTACAATTAGACGATTTTTGAATGAGTATGTGCAACATTTTATAGATAAGACCTGTTTAATTATCCTTTTCACTAGCTAATTTGTATATTACGTCACTTTTGTCGTAATTTTATGGTGAAACAACAGATGATTTTTATGTTTCAAAGGAAGATCTGGGTGAAGAGGTTTAAGTATATTAAGTTATCAAAGTGTAACACTTTTTAGTGGGTGGTCTTAACCATGAACATAGCAATCACCCCTAACACTAACGAAACAATGAATAATTCATTAATGCTATTGACAAAGCAATCTATCACAGTTTCATGTGTTTCAGTAATTGTTGTCAACCAACAGTCCCGCAGAGATTGTTTCTGCACTACCTAGCGCTGAATCATGAAAATCTGTATACAAATAGTACACATGATTTATGCAAACTATTTTATATTACAGTATGCATATGGTGGACTGTAAGGGCCAGTTGCACGAAGGTCCGTCGTGTGCCCCTATAGGGTCCCGGCGTGGAACTGGGCCCGACTGCACAAGGTTCAAGAACAGCATCATTTCACCCCCATCGTGTGCCCATCGGGAAAAAAATCGTCCCGGCGGTAACCCACTACCGATGAGATGATCGATGAGCACCATTTGTAAAAAAAAAATTTTCAAATACTTCCATTGAACATTCATAATCACATATTCAATATGTACACGATTTCTGAGGAAGAATCAACGCGGTCACTAGGCAGAAAAGGCAGCTAATTCATAATTTTCAGTTGCCGGGAACTCAAGACAAAGCGGATGGATGTCCTCGCCACTATTGACAGCGGCTGTTGATATGGGGCGGGTGGCGGGCGGGCGGGCCCGGAGTACACCACACCTCATAACAATACGTTGTCATCCACCTTACCTGTGTCTAACTGAAGAAGACTGATCAACTATACCACGCCTGTGAACGCATCATAGGACACTCACCAGGCTCTAGGTTCCTCAACGGATTCATTGCAGCCCTAACCAACGCCTATCCCCGCTCGGTATTCGCGCTGGGATTAGTGAACAGACTTTAACTATGATGGAATGTATGTGTTACTTTTATCAGTTTACCATTTCGAAATGATAATAAGAATAGGCTAACATTCGGACTAGAATCATCTAGAAACGCAAATCTAAATTGTAACCATGAGAGAGAGAGAGAGAGAGAGAGAGAGAGAGAGAGAGGAGAGAGAGAGAGAGAGAGAGAGAAAGAAGAGAGAGAGAGAGAGAGAGAGAGAGAGAGAGAAGAGAGAGAGAGGAGGAGGAGGAGGAGGAGGAGGAAGGTGAAAACCAGCGTGGCGTTGTCATGGTAACTTCAAAATGACCAACCTCAGAACTTTGAAATCTTTTCGTCCGCCTCTTTCTATTAAAACAGCATGTGCTAATACAAGTATTAGTATATTTTTATGTTATGGAAAAACAATATCATGATGAAATGACTGGAATGAATTTCTTTATAGTAATAAAAATTATTATTCTATTTATCGCACGGGTTGGTACACCCGCATCCCGACATCGGGACATGCAGCCGATGGGGGCAAAATCAGCCGTTCATGAAACCATCATGGAGTATCCGACAGTGGCGCCCCAACACTTCACTATCGAGTACTCGATGGAAACACGTCCCATTTCTGCAACTGGGCCAAGCAGTGACCTCCAGGGGTGGGACTGGTAGGCTCTGGAGGTCAACTTGAGGGCGTGATGGTCTGGTCCTCGCTCGTGTTGGCGCAGTTTGGATTTTTTATAGCGACGGGCCTCGTGATTAGATCTCAATGCCGCCCCCCGTTGTCCCCCGATTGCACTCGCCGACGAAGTAGAGTTATAATGGGTAGCAGTGGGTGATCTTTTGCCACTCTACAATTGCAGAAAGTGTTGGCACCCTCGGGGATCGAACTCGTCACACCGAGCACCGCCATTTGCCAGCCACAAACTACCATAACAACACCGACTCCCCTAGCGTGCATCTGGTTCCTTTAGGAGACATGGCCTATAGGCAGACACAAAGACGACGAATTAAGTGTTGTCTTGACTACTTATCTATCGGTTGGAATAACATACAAAAAGAAGAAAAATATAGGTCCCACCTAAAAACATAAAAAATGTTGAACCAGAGTTTATGGAGGCACTATACCTACTACAGTAAAGTCGCCAGCTAGTATTTTAACCCAACAGTTGAGTCGCCACTCTGGGGAATTTAGGGAAATTAGAGGTAAAGTAAAACAAGTCTATATATATATATTAGCTGCGGAAGATGCTTGGATATATAAAAATTCCTCTGCCAACGTGAAAACAAATCCTATTCAAGTTTGAAAGATCTGGCAAGTTTGTGTCCTGCCGCCCGAAAGGTGATCAGCTACGGTCTGTCGTCGCGCGAAGAAAAACGTGAGAAGCAAAATGCGCAACAGTTATATTTGCAGATACAAAGCATAAAACAATGCTGAAACAGGGTAGATTATACAGTCATGACATAAACTACTGTGTATCATCTTCAGTGGCACATAAATCAGTAGTGATGCTATAATTCGTAACATTTGGTGGCTGGCGACATCACTGCAGGTGGCGACTTTACTGTTATCTACGGTAGAGTAATGAGTAGGTAATGGATAGGTGGCAAGTTATGAATAGATTGCTTAATGGATGGTTGTCAAGGGCGCAGAGCATAGCTACAGTACAAACAATCTCGTACCATCCGTCGTTCTACTGCGATATACAGTAAAAACAACTACAATAATGGACAAGGTTGACAAGTAGGAACCAGTGTAAGTAAAGCTATTGATGTGGTGGGGTGCAGGGTGAAATATAGGAGGAGGCAGACAGTGGAGAGTATCAGAGGAGGGCGCTAGTTGTGGCGGCGGAAGGAAAAGAGAGGCGGGTGTGAGGTGAGGGCGGACCCGGCGGAGAAAAGAGCTGCTGTCACTTCACAGCAGGGCATGTAGTCCGGTGTGGCGGTATAGAAGATCCGCCGTGCCAGTGTCGTGTGGGCAGCAGTCTGTTTACGAGGTGCAGTCCGCCTTTGTTTACTATCAAAAGAAAACGGGAACTGCGCACGCGTTGAGGGGAATATTTACTAATATTGAATGTCCGCTAAAGTAGGGGAGGGTACACTGTTTTTATTCTTTCATAGGAAAACATTTATGAATCGAATAATGCGCTCTGCTTTTGTATTACTGATGTGAAAGGACCATTATCTAAGCCTGTTTGCAATGAATCAGGGAAATTTAGGATACAGCATCTTGCTAATTAAAAAGAAGATACTATTTTGATGTGTATCAGATGAATATTATGATACCTGTTTTGGGCAGATTGCATTCTTGAACACGGGTAGTTAAGGCCCCATCTCCTGCTCACAGGACATTTCTGTACGAAATTGAATGCCTCATATATCATATATGCTCAAAACCCTACCTATAACTGTCGCTGATAGGAATTCTCGCCGATCTCGGCGAGTGTTCTGTTACACTTTGTGTGTCTGGGTATGTATGCGTCTGGTTGAGTGGGTCTGTGTGTACGCGAATGAGGCGTGTGTATGTCTGTGTGTCCGTGTGAGACCAAGCGGGTGGGTAGCAACACCAGGGAGAGGAGACCAGAGGGTTGTGTAGTGTCTGTATGTTTGTATGTATGAGCAGCGAGGCGGCCTTGTGCGAGGGGGTGGGTGTGGGTTATGGAGCGGGCAGTGGGTCCGGGAGACATGTGTCGCCAGCCACCCGGAGGATGGGGCAGGCAGTGATTGCGTAGCAACGGGGGGGAAGACACGGGTGGCGGGGAGGAGAGAGCTGTCGGGGCAGAACACAGCTGGGCGGGAGGGAGGAAGGTGTGAGGCAGCGAGGGCTAGCGCGACGCGCCTGTGGCGTCGCCTCAGCTTCGTCAGCCCTTCGTCAGTAGCTAGTAGTGCCTCGCCGTAAGCCAGCGTATCGTTTGTGTTTGTGTTCCTCCCAGTGTTTTCTAGTGGAGCCTCGTAAAATTGTGAGTGAAGAGAACAATAAACGGTGTAACCTATGTTGTGTACTTTGTTCAGCCGCTCCACCCTTCAGGAGTGGGCCGTTCAGGAGAACTTGTCTGTGTATTGTGTGATCTCCGTGTAGCAAAGGAAGAATTGTACCGTGAGTGTTCATTGTCCCTTATCCGCCTTGTGTTAATGACTACGTGGTGTACACCATAGCTCGCCCAGGTTAATTCTACCGAGCCCTTCTACAGGAGGGAAGTTAAGGGGTTACGTGATGGCGCCTTTAGGGGTAAATCAAGTCAGGTGAGTCTTTGAGGAACGAGGGCGGCGTGCAACACTGGTGTCAGCAGTGGGATAAATTGTAGAATAACCTGTGGCCGGTAATGGCGGTGTACCACGCGGTTAAAATGGCGGATAGGGAGAGAGAGAGAGGGGAAGGCGAGGTGAAGCCTTGTGACGTCACTGAGGAATTTACACGTGGCGAGCTTATAATGATGAGAGGCATGATGAGAGAACTGTTGAGTCAAATTGGAAGTGAAACTGAGAAAATGAGAGAAATACTGAGTACACAAAAGGAAATTGTAAGTGTAATGAAACAGGATATATGGAAAATGAGAGAAACACCGAGGAGAGGCTTAAATAACGAGGTACAGGCTTACGCGAGGCAGGACCTGACGAAGGGTGGGGCGTGCGTCGAGGCGGGGAAGAAGTTGGTTAGGGTTGGCGACGAAGAGCTGCCTAACTCCTTAGGTGACACCACTGGCGAGGATGTGGGCGTGGATTAGGGCGGCGCCGTCAGAGGGGCAGTTAAGAGCTGCCTAACTCCCAGGTGACGCCCCTGCAAGGAATGGCGTGGAAATAAAGCGGCCACCGTCAGCAGGTGCAGTGAAGAGGTGCCCTTACTCCCCGGTGGCGCCCCAGCGGAGGTTGTTGCTGCTAAGGCCGTGCTCACTGCCCCGCCTTCTTCAGAGGTGACGAAAAGCGGCCGTGAGGGCTGGCGGGCCCCTCCCGCTGCGCTGGCAAACGCGTAAAAGGCGCACGCGGCCGCATCATCCGCTCTTTGCCGTCCCTGCCCTGCCTTCTTCAGGAGGGAAGGGCCGCGCTGGGGCCCTGGACACTCCGGCAGGGGTGGATCACGCGCTCCACGGCTTAAAGGGCGGCCGGCCAAGAGCCGCAGGCGTGGGTAACGTGGGAAGGGCCGCGGGACCTGGGGGGGGCCTGACACTCCGGCAGGTGCGGACCAAACGCCCACGGCTGAAGAAGGCGCAGGCGTGGTGAGCGACCGGAAAGCCGCGCACCCAGCAGGGAAGACCTCGGAGGGCCGGAGAAGACACAAGCCCCGCTTGGGTTGCCAGTCCCTATAAAGAAGACAGTAAGAGAATAAAATAAAAAAGAGGGGTGAGCCAATTTAGTTCGGGAGGTGTCTTGTTACTCTTCTTTTGAAAAGATTTAAGTCATAGGAAAGGGGAAAAATAGAAACAGGAAGAGAGTTCCAGAGTTTACCAGTGAAAGGGATGAAAGAGTAAAGATACTGATTAACTCTTGCATCAGGAAGATGGACAGAATAGGGATGAGAATGAGTAGAAAGTCTTGTGCAGCGAGGCCGCGGGAGTGGGGGAGGCATGCAGTTAGCAAGTTCAGAAGAGCAGTGAGCATGAAAATAATATAAGGGAGGAAATATATTTACAAAATTTAATATAAGTGAACATCTAGGTCAAATATTTCTGCTTTCATTGCTTCGTTGGCATGAAGAAACAAATATAGGAAAATAGCAATTTTTGTGGTTACGTTTTCCAAGCGAGCTAGCTAAACCTGTGGTGTACGTGTACGAAGGGTGCGGGGATTGCATAGGCCTACACATATATGAAGTACACGGAGGTGAACAGAGCTGCAAACATGCGTGCGTGAAAACGGAGATTATTGTTGCGAGAATGGCCACGTCATGCATGTTCTCTCGACTCGCACGCACTCTATCAACGCTCGCAGGGCTCAGCTCATGCATCATCACCGTAGAGCTAGTCAGGCAGTATCTATAAACAGTACAACGCTGTATGGCGCGCCGTGAATCAAAACAGCCATGATTTTTCTTCGTGTATGATAATAAATTCCGACCTTCCCCACGCCGCAATGCACTTTTTAATCCTGGTCTCGACCTGGTCTCAAGCCAAGCTCTGAGACCAAGATCAAGACCACATCAAACTGGTCTCGAGACCTACAACACTGATTTCTAACCCACACAACAGCTGTCGGAAATGAAAAATAACACATGGTGGTCTGGGGGGGGCGAAACCCCCCCAGTGAGGTTAGGTTACGTAATCAATGCCCGGGTTAGGATAGTTAACTAGCAGGGGGTCTTGGGGGGCGTAGTCTCCCCAGTTATGTCAGAAGAGTATTGGTCAAAAGGGAGTATTGGTTGAAACTGCATATTTACCTAGATGAGTATGTGGAGGATAAAGGAATGTGTGATTGGTGGGCAAGGATGTTTATCAATGGAAAGCTATTAAAATTCTGCTTCTATAGATATCTTCCATCTTATAAGTTGTCCCACAAAGTTTTACATGACGACGTGTTTAAGTGAATTGTAAGTTCATGCATATTTCTTCAGAGTCTATGTGTGTACCTTTATTTAATGTGTTTTACTGTGTTTTATGTGATAATCTTATAGAACAAACATTTCCAAAGATAACAGTATATCCTTTATACATGTATAATATGATATACTGCGGGGTCATGCCTTGAGAACTTCCGCGGGTCTTGGGTGAACAGAGAGGCCCTGGTACTAAGATGGCGCCCAGTAGTGTTTAACATAGGGCCTATGAATGACGGTACCCTCTTATTACAGAGGCCCTAGGTGAGACTGAGTCCACAGCCTCACCTCACCTCAGCGGCTACGCAGTCAGCCTTCGCCCCTCAGCGGAGTCAGTCTCTCACTCCCGTAATTAATTAACGATCAAAATACCGCCATCATATACTCAGTGGCGTCACCAGGAAAAAAAATTTGGGGGGGCTTTAGCCCCGGGGTGGTGATGGGCTATCCAGCTGGGGGGTCGGGGGGTAATTTTGAAAATTAATCAGTTCCAGGGTAATTTTGAGGCCCAAAAAAGAGAAGAAAGTGGAATTAAGCTTTAATTACATGACACATAAATTAATAGAGTTATACCAGGCATCATACCATATTAACTAAAATTGATAATTTGAAGAAAAATTTTATTCTGTTTATACAAAATAATAAAATTGCCATTTTTCTCTCTCCACTAACAAACAAAGGAATTGCACAATGTATGTTTTTGGTTTGTTTCTCAGTAAGGTTTTATCTTGATAATGAAAAAAATATATAAATATAAACTTACAATATATTCAAGGTATTTCCCTTATTGCACAAAAACAGGTACATGGGATACTGTAGTTAAACAGAATAAAGTACATGATCATGATAAAGTAACTAAAAGCCGATTTAACCTGCCTCCCACTGCCTTACCCTGGCACCCACTGCCTTAACCTGCATACCACTGTGTTAACCTGCCTCCCGTCCTGTGTTACCCTGCCTCCCACTGCCTTAACCTGCCTCCCATCCTGTGTTAACCTGCCTCCCGTCCTGTGTTACCCTGCCACCCACTGCCTTAACCTGCCTCCCATCCTGTGTTAACCTGCCTCCCGTCCTGTGTTACCCTGCCACCCACTGCCTTACCCTGGCTCCCACTGCCTTAACCTGCCTCCCATCCTGTGTTAACCTGCCTCCCGTCCTGTGTTACCCTGCCACCCACTGCCTTACCCTGGCTCCCACTGCCTTAACCTGCCTCCCGTCCTGTGTTAACCTGCCTCCCGTCCTGTGTTACCCTGCCACCCACTGCCTTAACCTGCCTCCCGTCCTGTGTTACCCTGCCTCCCACTGCCTTACCCTGGCTCCCACTGCCTTAACCTGCATACCACTGTGTTAACCTGCCTCCCGTCCTGTGTTACCCTGCCTCCCACTGCCTTACCCTGGTTCCCACTGCCTTAACCTGCCTCCCATCCTGTGTTAACCTGCCTCCCGTCCTGTGTTACCCTGCCACCCACTGCCTTAACCTGGCTCCCACTGCCTTAACCTGCCTCCCATCATGTGTTAACCTGCCTCCCGTCCTGTGTTACCCTGCCACCCACTGCCTTACCCTGGCTCCCACTGCCTTAACCTGCCTCCCATCCTGTGTTAACCTGCCTCCCGTCCTGTGTTACCCTGCCACCCACTGCCTTACCCTGGCTCCCACTGCCTTAACCTGCCTCCCATCCTGTGTTAACCTGCCTCCCGTCCTGTGTTACCCTGCCTCCCACTGCCTTACCCTGGCTCCCACTGCCTTAACCTACCTCCCATCCTGTGTTAACCTGCCTCCCGTCCTGTGTTACCCTGCCACCCACTGCCTTTACCTGCCTACCACTGTGTTAACAAGCCTCCCGTCCTGTGTTGCCCTGCCACCCACTGCCTTACCCTGGCTCCCACTGCCTTAACCTGCCTCCCATCCTGTGTTAGCATGCCTCCCGTCCTGTGTTACCCTGCCTCCCACTGCCTTACCCTGGTTCCCACTGCCTTAACCTGCCTCCCGTCCTGTGTTAACCTGCCTCCCGTCCTGTGTTACCCTGCCACCCACTGCCTTAACCTGCCTCCCACTGTGTTAACCTGCCTCCCGTCCTGTGTTACCCTGCCTCCCACTGCCTTACCCTGGCTCCCACTGCCTTTACCTGCCTACCACTGTGTTAACATGCCTCCCGTCCCGTAGAATATACTCAGTAATTTCAAGGTTTGTTAGCAAACATATTTCAACATTTAAATGAAACATCAAACCAATTTTTCTATAAAAGTGTGAAAAATAAGGTTTTGCTCTGGCATGGAAAATTGGATAAATATTCCTTTTTATTGTTTTTGGGTAGCAGGCTACTAGCAGCAATTTTGGGGGGGCTGAGTCCTTGACTTGGGGGGGCTAAGTCCCCCTTAGCCCCCCCACGGTGACGCCACTGCATATACTCAGCCATATAGAAAGAGCTGGGAATCCTTACCAGAGCTAAAAGAGTGGCTAAAGCCTGTGGAAAAAGACAAGACCAAGGCTTTTTGTGTGTTTTGTAAATGCGAGATCACAGCAAAACTTAGTGACTTGAGAAGGAATACAACTTCTGTGAAACATGTTCGTGCTGCAGAACCTTTATCTAGTGCAAGACGAACATTAACTGCTATTATTATTATTGTTATACTTGGCGTGTGTATGTCTGTGTGTCTGGGTATGTTGGTCGAGGTGTGGGCTGTGAGTGAGTGTCTGTATGAGTGGGCGGCATGTCGTCCGCGAGTGAGGGTGTCTGCTCCTCACACAAAGGAGGGTGACGTCATGTGCAAGGATGAGTTTCTATTGGAGCGCGCACGACGTTCCTAGAGCGTGATTAGCTGGCGGAGCAGAGCGAGCAGGGTGGAGGGGAGAAGAGAGCCAGAGAGCGGGGAGGCAAGGTGTCGGGCTAGCGCGACGTGCCTGTTGGCGTTGCCTCAGCTTCGTCAGTAGCTAAGTCAGTGTCTCGTGTGCCGTAAGCCAGCGTACTTTCGGGTGTTTGTGTATCTCAAGTGAAGCCTCGTGTGTTAAGAGAACCACCAATAGACACTAGAGTAAATATGTGTGTACTTTGTTCAGCCTCTCCACCTTCAGGAGTGGGCCGTCAGGAGAACTGTGCCTGTGTATCGTGTGATCGACATCATTAAATAGAGAATTGTACAGTGAGTGTTCAATGTTCCTCTATTCGCCTTGTGTTATTGACTACGTGGTGCTCGCCGGGTTAATTCTACCGAGCCCTTCTACAGGAGGGAAGTTAAGGGGTTACGTGATGGCGCCTTTGGGGGTAAATTAAGACAGGTGATTCTATGAGGTATGAGAACAGGCGCGTAACACTGGTGTCAGCCGTGGGATAAATTGTAGAATAACCTGTGGCCGGTAATGGCGGTGTACCACGCGGTTAAAATGGCGGATACGGAGAGAGAGAGAGAGGGGAAGGCGAGGAGGTGCAGCCTTGTGACGTCACTGAGGAATGTCCACGTGGCACGCTTCTAATGTTGAGAGACAATGAGAAAATGAGGAAAGTAATGAGAAAGGAAATGGTTAACCAAAGTGAAAATTTAAGGGAAATGAGAAAGGAAATGGAATAGGATATTTTGAAAATGAGAAACACACCGAAGAGAGGCTTAAATAACGAGGTACAGGCTTACGCGAGGCAGGACCTGACGAAGGGTGGGGCGTGCGTCGGAGCGGTAAAGAAGTTGGTTTGGGTTGGCGACGAAGAGCTGCCTAACTCCCTAGGTGACGCCCCTGCAGAGGAAGTGGGCGTGGAAATAAAGGCGGCGCCGTCAGAAGGGAGCAGTGAAGAGGTGCCCTTACTCCCCGGTGGCGCCCCAGTGGAGGTTGTTGCGGCTAAGCGCGTGGTCACTGCCCCGCCTTCTTCAGGAGGTGACGAAAAGGCGGCGTTGAGGGCCTGGCGGGCCCCTCCCGCTGCACTGGCAAACGGCGTAAAAGGCGCGCCGTCTGCATCATCCGCTCTTCGCCTCCCTGCCCCGCCTTCTTCAGGAGGTGAACGTGGGAAGGGCCGCGCTGGGGGCCTGACACTCCGGCAGGTGTGGAAAAAGTGCCCACGGCTGAAGAGCGGCCTGCCGCCCAGACGGATGCGGAAGGGCAAGAGGCCCGCTTACTTCGCCTCGGCATGGGGCCACCCAAAGAAGGGCCGCAGGCGTGGTGAGCGAAGGAAGCCGTGCAGCCAGCAGGGAAGGCCTCGGAGGGCCAGGATGAAGAAAACGTCCCCATACCTGCCTCTGCTACGCCGTCAGGAAAATGGCGAGCGCAGGGGGTGCCTCCCCTCGCCAAAGCTGTGGGAGGTGGCAGTAACGGCCTGTTACGATGGTGGAGGAAGACACCGACGTGCCTTCTACCAGGCAGAACCAACCACAGCAGGTTGCTGCTAGGTCCTGTACGCACCGTCACCGGCGTTCTGCAGCGGAGGGCATGGTCCTTCGGGAGGATGGTCGTGGCGCCTTCATCCACCGCGAGACTGGAGCAGCTGAAACAGAGGGGAGATCGCGGGCCAATGGAGAGTTACTCTTGGCCGCGGGTACCGCTGAGGCGACCCCCAGGGAAGAGGAGGGTCCCTTGGGGGATTTGTGTGGCGCCCTTGGAGAACTGTGTTGCCAGAACTCCTATGAAGAAGTTTATACCTGGTGCCTTTGTTATTTGAATGATATTAATTGATTATGATTTTTTCATTTGATTACAACTTGAATTGAGAATTGAAAAACTAGTCTTATGACTTCACTATGTGATTATAGTATGAACACTTCTCGCTGCGGAGAGTACTGAAATGGGGATGAATTTAAGGGGAAGGGGTAGGAGTTTAGGTTAAGGGGAAAGGGTATGAGTTAAGGGGAAGTGCTGCCACCAGCTCAAGCGAGTAGTTCTCTGGGTTACTCCCTGGGCGCGTTTGAATAATATTAATATTAGATTTATCTTGGTAGTCGTGATTGATACGTGGAATTATACCGAGTAAGGCTGACTCTTTTGGAAGTGTGGGGAATTACTGTCCTAACGCAGAATAATCACCTGGGTTTTTTTATAATAAACACAAGAACTATATTTGAAAACATCATCCTATTTATTCATGCTGAAGTAGTATGTCTCTTGTTTGAGATCACAGACAAACATATAAGTTCTAATCCAACATCAGAAAACTCTCCATCCCAACACAGGAAAACTCTAATCTGATATAAGTAAAAAAAACTTTACAATCTGATACGGGAAGCTCTCCCCGTGTAATGAAGGTAAGCTCTGGTGAGCATACACCTTCCTCTCTGAACCTTATTGATAAATTATCCTTCATTTAGGTAACATACCGCTGAATACTTATAATTATACATGGAAGATATAAGGGGGGAATATAAGAGTAAGAATGTTGTGTGTGTTTCACTAAAAAAACCATGTATCGGGCCCTTTGCGTCAAGCCTGTCGAAGAGTGGGAGAGAGACTGCCGTTAATAATAATTATAAGGATGGGCAGGCCTCCTTTACGTTAGTGAAAACTAAACATCGGTACCCATATTTGGAAATACAGATAACAAGATTATAACAAGGAAAGGGGGGGGGGGAGAATAGGAGCGAACGTCGTACGTCTTACCTGTCGAAGAGTGGGAGAGAGACTGCCGCCTTTCGGGTAAACCAAGAGCCCGCGGGAGAAGAGGGGAATGTTTGGATACCCTGAACTTGGCCTCTACTGAAGAGCTTATAATCCCGAAATAACTAATTAAATAATGAAACTCGTGTACCTAAGAAAGGGCTGCCTATAATACAGTCCTGTTACTTTGATATAGAAGAATTTAATATGTTTAATCCAATAACCGAGGAAAGTGTTATTGAAGTCCGTGTCCGGTGTCCGAACACGTGTTTTAGAGTGGTGTGGTATGGAGGCTAACCATAAATTTGGTCGACTTTTTAATTTAGCAAGTAACTCGACTAACACATCCATTTATGAACGTGATCTCTCACTATGGTGACTATTTTGAAGGACATTAAGAATCTAGGAGTGTTCCTTGATCTGATAGGAGGGTGAGGGGAGGATAAAAAGTTTTGAATCCATTAGTTATCACTGATCGCGAAATTAGTATCCCACGAATGTTGACTCGCACGCGGAATGTCGGGGGGGGGAGGGAGTGAGAGGAAGGAAGGAAGGAAGATAGAAGTGAGAAGGAGGGAAGGAAGATAAATTACACGAGAAAACTAAAAGATTGAATTGCTTACGGGACATAACCCGGGAATTGTATGATAATAATTCCCGTCCTATCTCTTCCGAATAACGGGCATTACAGAACCACGGAGCCAATGGAGAGCGACTCTTGGCCGTGGTCACTTTTGAGACAAGCCAGGGATGAGGAGGGTCCCCTGGGAGCTTGTAGCGCCTGAGGAAGGGTGCAGGGGCGTCACCTGCTTGTGAGTCGCGGGGGGGGGGAAGAGAAGGGCTGCCTGTGTGACCTTTTTAACGCTGCAGGGGCGGCTGGTGGATGGTGATGGAGGGGCTTGCAGCTTACAGCTGGGGGTGGCTTTGTGTGGGGTAGAAGTGGCGGGGGGTGACGCACGCTGTGCGGTGTGCCTGCAAAGGTGGGTGCAGGTGGGGGTGGAATATTCGCAAGCTGGGCCTGCGAGGAAGAATAGCCGCAGGATGGGCCTGCCGGGGGGAGATCGAGGTACCCTGCTGGAGGAGGAGCCTCTGTTGAGGAGCCGAGCGGCAACCCCTGTGGTGTAGTGGGGCTTTAATCCACTTAGTGGTGGAGGTTGATGCGGTGGGACCTGCCGGTTAATCTACTACAGGTTGTTGTGGAGGGAGAATTATGTAATTGCTGCATTTTTTTTTGTTAGTTTAATTTTGCATGTTTCAAGTATGGCCATATTGTGTTTTCTTTGATGTAGCCCTACTCTTAGAATACAGGATTTAGGATTTAAGGTAACAGTGAGGTCACTGTTCTGAGAGGAAGGGGGATAATGTTACACTTGGCGTGTGTATGTCTGTGTGTCTGGGTATGTTGGTCGAGGTGTGGGCTGTGAGTGAGTGTCTGTATGAGTGGGCGGCATGTCGTCCGCGAGTGAGGGTGTCTGCTCCTCACACTAAGGAGGGTGACGTTCATGTGCAAGGATGAGTTTCTATTGGAGCGCGCACGACGTTCCTAGAGCGTGATTAGCTGGCGGAGCAGAGCGAGCAGGGTGGAGGGGAGAAGAGAGCCAGAGAGCGGGGAGGCAAGGTGTCGGGCTAGCGCGACGTGCCTGTTGGCGTTGCCTCAGCTTCGTCAGTAGCTAAGTCAGTAGCTAAGTCAGTGTCTCGTGTGCCGTAAGCCAGCGTACTTTCGGGTGTTTGTGTATCTCAAGTGAAGCCTCGTGTGTTAAGAGAACCACCAATAGACACTAGAGTAAATATGTGTGTACTTTGTTCAGCCTCTCCACCTTCAGGAGTGGGCCGTTAGGAGAACTGTGACTGTGTATCGTGTGATCGACATCATTAAATAGAGAATTGTGTGTACAGCGAGTGTTCAATGTTCCTCTAGTCGCCTTGTGTTATTGGCTACGTGGTGCACACCATTGCTCGCCGGGTTAATTCTACCGAGCCCTTCTACAGGAGGGAAATTAAGGGGTTACGTGATGGCGCCTTTGGGGGTAAATTAAGACAGGTGAGTCTATGAGGTATGAGAACAGGCGCGTAACATTATTATTATTATCATTATTATAAATATTATTATAGCAGCAACAGAAACAGTAGCACATTATCAATATACTGTAAAAGTAATAATGCTTAATACTATTGTAATAACCATTAGCTAGCTACTATTACTATATTCAATAGAGGGGAGGAGACGAATTCTTTCCTAGTGCATTTCTAGCGCATTTCCTACCTCAATGGGGAGTTTTCTAATAAGCTCACGCTCAAGCCTGTTTCTCGCCCTGTCATATCCACTGCCCTTTGAGCGTGAATGAGCTATCATTTACCGTAAATTCCCTGTGCTTTTTCGGGACATATCAGAATTACCCTTCAATACAACAACTGAAACAGTTCCTAATAAAAAATGTAGTTTATCATTTTATTTGTGAGCACTTGGTGAAAATATTGGCAAAACAATTGAATACTTGAAAACTCTATTTTTTTAAATCGTCTTTTCATGAATAAACGCAAGTTCAAGCAGAATGAGGCTTCAGGAAATATCTACCTGTATGTAAGCATTCACTGAGTACCTATTTTGGGTGTGTCTGTCTGTCTTGCGACGAACATTTAACCAAGAAGTCATTTTAAGTGCTTGGCAACTCGAGAACAGTACGGGATGGAAGACAGTTGTAAGCGTTTGTTTACATGCGAGAGCTCCGCCGCCCCCTCGATCCACCTCAATGTCCTTCCCTCTGAATCAATCAACCAACCCTTCTCTCTGAATACCCTATGTCCTCTGGTTTATCCTATTGTAACGAAGGAGGTGGGGGGGGGGGGGCAACCCACCCCTCTCAAACTTCGTCACACACTAACGGCTCAGGACTATGGAGGAGACGGGAAGGACTGCAAGGAGACATTTACTGCTGTGCACGGCTTTATTACGCAAACTACTACTACCCACAGTACAATAGTGACTGCACGTCTGTCACGTAACTACACGCACCACTCCGATCCGCCCCAACAACACAAAGTCACAGTCAAAGCAGGGGGACTATACACAAATTTTAGGGGGAATTTCACAAAGCAGGAGAAATAAGGAGACTCCTTTATGCGGGAAACGGAATGTGGGAGCGGATGCCACGAATATTCCAGTAGAGATATAGAGAGTGTGATGAGATAAGCGGATGATGATAAAAGTTATAGGATGACAGCCTCTGGTATTGAGAAGTTAGTAGTATCAGAGATATGGGCCGTGAGGTAAGGGAGCGACGGCGCTGAGCTGTCCCTCCCTGTGTCGTGTCAACAGGAAAGTGGGTGATAGCAGATCCTGCCAGCGGGATGGTTTCTGTGGAGATGCTGAACGCCACACTCTGTCTTGGTTAAATGTTCGTCGTAAGAGAGACATATACACCCAAAATAGGTACTCAGTGAATGCTTACATACAAGTAGATATTTCCTGAAGCCTCATTCTGCTTCAACTTGCGTATTTTCATGAAAAGACGATTTTTAAAGATTGAGTTTTCAAGTATTCAATTGTTATGCCAATATTTTCACCAAGTGCTCACAAATAAAATAAAGGCCTCTTCCATTTGTGCCCAAGTTGCATGAACCAGTTCTTTCAGTTCAGGGTTGGGTTCTGGGTTCAGGGGTGGGTTCTTCTTCTTCTTCTTCTTCTTTCAGGTGAGGAGCTAAACCGCGGTTTTCACCCGGTTCAAAGCCTAATTTCCGGCTGGCTCCCTCAGGGCTTGTATGAGGCCCTAACTCTCTGCTCTTTTTTCCCAAGCCTTTTCTAAAAATACTTTAACCCCTTCAATGATTCTTCTATTTGTATCCTGTACCCTACTCAAACCTAAAAGAAATTCCATTATCCCATCTATGTTCCCCTCTGCCACTCTATCCCACTGATCCCCGCCTACCTCCCGTGCCACTATTGCTATAAGCCGCTCTCTTTCCTCATCATACCTTGGACACATTAATACCAGGTGATCTACAGTTTCATCTAGTCTACCCATACACATTTGACATATCTTGCTTCCTTCGTTTGCCCATCTATATGTTCTACTATTGACCTCCAGAGATTTAGTCCTTGCTTTAACTCGCGTTAAACCTCGCGCTAACCTCGCGTTCGCGTGTCACAAATGGAATGCAAAAACCCCGTTTTTTGTTTACAAACATACTCAGCTGGCGAGGCAATTTAAGAGAGAGATAACGAGAGAGAGAGAGAGAGAGAGAGAGATAACGAGAGAGATATAACGAGAGAGAGATAACGAGAGAGAGATAACAAGAGAGAGAGAGAGATAACGAGAGATATAACTCAGCTAGCTGCTATGTGAAGGGATCATATCAAATTTAAGATCGCGGGAACGCATGGTCTCCACCTGGCCTCTTGTATGCCGTCTGACATCCTCTCCGACTCGTGCATGCGGAAAACCCTTCACGATAAGAGAAATAGGGCCCAAGGCGACCATTGTTTGTTATGAACTGAAAATTCTACCCAAGCTACCCACCTCTCAATGTGAGTAGAGAAAGTTCAAGGGTTTTGCTGAGTCACTACGCGCTTTGCCTCTGACCCAGGTTTTCGTGCGCAAATGGAACGCCTGAATTCTTGGGTTCCGTGAACTGGTTCTTGAAATGTCGCAAATGGAAGAGGCCTTAATAAACTACATTTTTTATTAAGAACTGTTTCAGTTGTTGTGTTGAAGGATAATTCTGATATGTCCCGAAAAAGTACAGGGAATTTACGGTAAATGATAGATCATTCACTCTCAAAGGGCAGAGGAAGTGAGATGCGCGAGAGACATCTGGCGGCTTAGCTTCGAAAACTCCCCATCGAGATCTTTTACGTCCGGTGTCGGGCTAAAAATGTCCCACCTCAAAATAGGAGACGGTACCTTATTCACCCTTCCTTTTCTCTTTCACATTTGCATCCTGCACCTTCGGGGCACTAGAGGCTGTGGCACCACAGCCTGCACGGCCCCATCAAACCCCCAACAACAACAACTTTTCTCTTTCTCATAGCATAAATGGAGTTCGACATGGGTCAAAACAGGAACACTAGTCTCTCATGTTGATATTTCAGTGAGTGAACAGTAGTTATCTGAGCAAATAAATAAAATAAGTTCCTGTTGCCCGACAGCGGCACCTTTGGCACCACTGGCATCTGGCAACCCTGCGCTGGCTTGTTGACATCGAGGCTTGGAAAACAGGTGCTCCTCTCTCTCATCAGTTATCTTCAGTTTTAACCTCGAATTACTCTACCCGGCGACGTCCCAGGGTGAGTAAGGGTGTGTGTGTGGTTGTGGGGTGAATGAGAGGCTGGGAACAGGTTATTACATGTCAAATGAAGGGTTTAAATTGGGTTATTAGTGGACGAGGAGGAAAGACAACTGTGTATGATTAGGGCGTTAACCGGATGTTTCGCCCCATGGACGTTTCGCCCCCTCCTAATCGCGGACGTTTCGCCCCACATTAGCGGTCGTTTCGCCCCCATTCGTGGATGTTTCGCCCCACTCGCGGACGTTTCGCCCCCCGGATTCGCCCCTCGGAAATTACTATACTATTTCAAAACTGTTCATCAAATGACTACAAAATCATCAGAAATATTGACGTGTAGTTAGGTATTGGTTAGAAACTAAGTGTGTCTAAATTTGGAGAGATTTGAAGAACATATGGAAATTATCGTAGAAAAATCGACTATCACTCAAATCCTGTTTTGACTATAGTACGGAATTCGAAGTCCACTGTCCCTTTAAGACCGGTCCATAACAGCATTTCGTCATCATTTTGTGCGTAAACAAATCTATCAGTATTTCTGATGATTTTGTAGTCATTTGATGAACAGTTTTGAAATAGTATAGTAATTTCCGGGGGGCGAAACGTCCGCAAATGGGGGCGAAACGTCCGCGATTGGGCGGGGGCGAAACATCCATGGGGCGAAACGTCCGGCATTCATTAGGGTGACAGGGAGTTTCGTACACAAGTTGTTTCGTACCCAGGTTTTGTTAGTTGTTTCGTACACTGATTTTGAGTGTTTTCGTACAAATCCGGTGTCGTTTCGTAACTAGTAGTCAAGATCAACTCTGAGCTGAGTGTACGAAACGACTATGCTTTCATATAGACTACGTAACAATTTTTTGGTGTACGAAACAACTTGTGTACGAACTGACTGCAGCCTATGATTAGAACCCGTATATCTGTGTATCATTATTTAGTGTGTGTGTGTGTGTGTGTGCTTGTATGACGCTAACTACCACGTGTACGCCTAACCACCCTATTAGAGCTACCTGATTGTCTTATCAGGTTTACGGGCATTTCACCCACATGTCAGTTCGCCCAAATGTAGAGTTTGTTCGCCCACACTCAAGAGCCAGTTCGCCCACATTAAAGTTGGTTCGCCCACAAGTATTATTCAACAATGCACGAATCATGTAAAAACTTTATTAAAACCCAAGAAAAAAGAAAAAAAAAAAAATGTATGAAAAGTAATGTCATAATTCTAAAAGTAAAATATAAAAACCAGTGAAAACTCAGAGAGAGAGAGAGTGACTGTACTTAGAATCTTTGGGCAAGCGCTAAGCATACAGAGAGTGTGTGACTGTACTTAGAATCTTTGGGCAAGCGCTAAGCATACAGAGAGTGTGTGACTGTACTTAGAATCTTTGGGCAAGCGCTAAGCATACAGAGAGAGAGTGGCTGTACTTAGAATCTTTGGGCAAGCGCTAAGCATACAGAGAGTGTGTGACTGTACTTAGAATCTTTGGGCAAGCGCTAAGCATACAGAGAGAGTGACTGTACTTAGAATCTTTGGGCAAGCGCTAAGCATACAGAGAGTGTGTGACTGTACTTAGAATCTTTGGGCAAGCGCTAAGCATACAGAGAGAGTGACTGTACTTAGAATCTTTGGGCAAGCGCTAAGCATACAGAGAGTGTGTGACTGTACTTAGAATCTTTGGGCAAGCGCTAAGCATACAGAGAGTGTGTGACTGTACTTAGAATCTTTGGGCAAGCGCTAAGCATACAGAGAGAAGTGACTGTACTTAGAATCTTTGGGCAAGCGCTAAGGATACAGAGAGAAGTGACTGTACTTAGAATCTTTGGGCAAGCGCTAAGCATACAGAGAGTGTGTGACTGTACTTAGAATCTTTGGGCAAGCGCTAAGGATACAGAGAGTGTGTGACTGTACTTAGAATCTTTGGGCAAGCGCTAAGCATACAGAGAGAGTGACTGTACTTAGAATCTTTGGGCAAGCGCTAAGCATACAGAGAGTGTGTGACTGTACTTAGAATCTTTGGGCAAGCGCTAAGCATACAGAGAGAGTGACTGTACTTAGAATCTTTGGGCAAGCGCTAAGCATACAGAGAGTGTGTGACTGTACTTAGAATCTTTGGGCAAGCGCTAAGCATACAGAGAGTGTGTGACTGTACTTAGAATCTTTGGGCAAGCGCTAAGCATACAGAGAGAAGTGACTGTACTTAGAATCTTTGGGCAAGCGCTAAGGATACAGAGAGAAGTGACTGTACTTAGAATCTTTGGGCAAGCGCTAAGCATACAGAGAGTGTGTGACTGTACTTAGAATCTTTGGGCAAGCGCTAAGCATACAGAGAGTGTGTGACTGTACTTAGAATCTTTGGGCAAGCGCTAAGGATACAGAGAGAAGTGACTGTACTTAGAATCTTTGGGCAAGCGCTAAGCATACAGAGAGTGTGTGACTGAGAACTTATTTGATAAATCTGACTGTTAATTTTGGAGAGTTCTATCTTTTGTAATAGAAGAAGAAAAAGATAGACACAATAATTATCCCATGAACCCAACTAACCGCTCGAGCCACTTAGTGAACTTACCACAACCCCCAACCTACATTTGACGCCAACTCTAACTTGGCGTTGCACAGTAAAGGAGTTATCTAATGTGGGCGAAATGACTCCACCAAGTGGGCGAACTGACTTTGGGTGAAACGACCTTTTGTTGTGGGAGAACTGACATGTGGGCGAAATGACCGGATACCGTCTTATCACGCTATGAATCAGGTGCCGTATCTATAGCCAACAAGAAATACGACTAGTTGGCATTGCCGTATCTTTAGACGCAGACACCCTAGGAACACGCCTGCCGTACCTCTTGCCGCGGCGATCTAAGTAAATAAAGTAACTAGGGTATTATTTTACACCAGGATCAAAATTGCCTACACAATTGGGAGTGTGGTTTCTGTTTACCTTATTGGATTATAGGAAACATTCTCTATGAACTTCCGTCGCAAATCACTACTTTAGGAGATATAATATTTTTTGAATAGGAAGGAGTGTATACGAGATATGAAAATGAAACTAACCTAACCCCACCTTATGACTCACTAACCTAACCTAATCTAATCCCACGCTTTAACCTCCTAACTATTTAGTAAACCCAAATCTGCATTAAAAAAGTGTCCGTGACAAGGGAAGAACAGAGGCGATGCAGGTCACAAGAGGAAGAAGAGTGTGGCGGACGTAAACACTTTTCTCTCGCCTCCCTATAAACTACATGTCATTATCTCCAAAAGTATTGATTTGCGACGGAAGCTCTTTGAGAGAATGTTTCCTAGAATCCAATAAGGTAAACAGAAACCACACTCCCAATTGTGTAGGCAATTTCGGTTCTAGTGTAAAATAATACGGTCTGTTCACGTGGGCTCAGGGTATGACCTGGGAAGTGCCCGTACAAAAAATGTCACATTATTGGAATGGGATATTTGGATGAGTAATAATGTAATACTACTGGTGAATGGCGAGGCTGTGTTGTAGCAGTGTGTGAGGCAGGAAGCAGGGTGTGTGAGGCAGGAGGCAGGGGGTGTGAGGCAGGAAGCAGGGTGTGTGAGGCAGGAGGCAGGGTGTGTGAGGCAGGAGGCAGGGTGTGTGAGGCAGGAAGCAGGGTGTGTGAGGCAGGAGGCAGGGGGTGTGAGGCAGGAGGCAGGGTGTGTGAGGCAGGAAGCAGGGTGTGTGAGGCAGGAGGCAGGGTGTGTGAGGCAGGAAGCAGGGTGTGGGAGGCAGGAGGCAGGGTGTGTGAGGCAGGAGGCAGGGTGTGTGAGGCAGGAGGCAGGGTGTGTGAGGCAGGAAGCAGGGTGTGTGAGGCAGGAGGCAGGGTGTGTGAGGCAGGAAGCAGGGTGTGTGAGGCAGGAGGCAGGGTGTGTGAGGCAGGAGGCAGGGTGTGTGAGGCAGGAGGCAGGGTGTGTGAGGCAGGAGGCAGGGTGTGTGAGGCAGGAGGCAGGGTGTGTGAGGCAGGAAGCAGGGTGTGTGAGGCAGGAGGCAGGGGGTGTGAGGCAGGAAGCAGGGGGTGTGAGGCAGGAGGCAGGGTGTGTGAGGCAGGAAGCAGGGTGTGTGAGGCAGGAAGCAGGGTGTGTGAGGCAGGAGGCAGGGGGTGTGAGGCAGGAGGCAGGGTGTGTGAGGCAGGAGGCAGGGTGTGTGAGGCAGGAAGCAGGGTGTGGGAGGCAGGAGGCAGGGTGTGTGAGGCAGGAGGCAGGGTGTGGGAGGCAGGAGGCAGGGGGTGTGAGGCAGGAGGCAGGGTGTGTGAGGCAGGAAGCAGGGTGTGGGAGGCAGGAGGCAGGGTGTGTGAGGCTGGAGGCAGGGTGTGGGAGGCAGGAGGCAGGGTGTGTGAGGCAGGAGGCAGGGGGTGTGAGGCAGGAGGCAGGGGGTGTGAGGCAGGAGGCAGGGTGTGAGGCAGGAGGCAGGGTGTGTGAGGCAGGAGGCAGGGTGTGTGAGGCAGGAGTCAGGCTGTGGGAGGCAGGAGGCAGGGTGTGTGAGGCTGGGGGCAGGGTGTGTGAGGCAGGAGGCAGGGTGTGTGTACAGTGTGAAGGCAGTGCGTGGCTCTCTGTGTCCTGACTGTGACCACTGTTGCAGGTGCTGAGGTCACAGTTCCAGCTGGGTGTTCTGCTGCACACTAAGGCATCTTGCGCCGGCATCCCTAAAGCTTCCTGCAGGACCGGCCACCATGTGTGCTGCCGCGAGTATTGCTGCGCTGGAGGCTGTGGCAGGAGGCAGCAGCACCACCAGTGGCCGGGAGGAGCAGCAGCAGTCTACCTCAGCTGTGGGGAGGCACAGGAGTGATGGCAAGAATCACCTGGAGGCAGGCAGCTCAGGCCAAGAAGGAGAGAGGCAGTTTTGGTGCTCACAATGTAGTAAATCATTCAGATTCAAGAGTAAGTTTGAGAGACATTTCCTGACACACAGTGGCGTCAAGGATCATGAATGTCTGGAGTGTGGGAAAAAATTTAATCGTAAGTCTTACCTCACCCGACACGCCCTGACACACAGTGGTGTTAAAAATCACCAATGTCTGGAGTGTGGGCAAAGATTTACTCATAAGGCTAACCTCACCCGACACTCCCTGACACACAGTGGTGTTAAAAATCATGAATGTCTGGAATGTGGGAAAAGATTTAATGTTCAGTGTCACCTCACCGAACACTCCCTGACACACAGTGGTGTTAAAAATCATGAATGTCTGGAGTGTGGGAAAAAATTTATTACCAATTCAAAACTCACCCAACACGCCCTGAAACACACTGATTTGAGGGAGTTCAAATGTGATGTTTGTGGCAAGTGTTTCAATACAAAGAGGGATATTACCAGCCACGTGAAGATTCACATGAAACACTTGTTCAACCTGAGTACACACAGTGGTGACAAGAATCATGAATGTCTGGAGTGTGGGAAAAAATTTACTAAGAAGTCTCACCTCACCCAACACACCCTGACACACAGTGGTGTTAAAAATAATGAATGTCTGGAGTGTGGGCAAAGATTTACTCATAAGGCTAACCTCACCCGACACTCCCTGACACACAGTGGTGCTAAATATCATGAATGTCTGGAGTGTGGGAAAAGATTTTATGTTCAGTCTCACCTCACCGAACACACCCTGATACACAGTGGTGTTAAAAATCATGAATGTCTGGAGTGTGGGAAAAAATTTAATCGTAAGTCTAGCCTCACCGAACACACCCTGACACACAGTGGTGTTAAGAAATATCAATGTCTGGAGTGTGGGAAAAAATTTACTACCAATTCAAACCTCACCACACACGCCCTGACACACACTGATTTGAGGGAGTTCAAATGTGATGTTTGTGGCAAGTGTTTCAAGACAAAGAGGGATATTACCAGCCACGTGAAGATTCACATGAAACACTTGTTCAACCTGAGTACACACAGTGGTGTCAAGAATCATAAATGTCTGGAGTGTGGGAAAAGATTTACTAAGAAGTCTCACCTCACCCAACATACCCTGACACACAGTGGTGTTAAAAATTATGACTGTCTGGAGTGTGGGCAAAAATTTAATCAGAGGTCTCACCTCACCCGACACACCCTGACACACAGTGGTGTTAAAAATCATGAATGTCAGGAGTGTGGGCAAAGATTTTATGTTCAGTCTCAGCTCACCCAACACACCCTGACACACAGTGGTGTTAAAAATCATGAATGTATAGAGTGTGGGAAAAGATTTTATGTTAAGTCTGACCGCAACAAACACGCCTTGAGACACACTGGCTTGCGGGAGTTCAAGTGTGATGTTTGTAAGAAGTGTTTCAAGACAAAGAGTGATATTGCCCAGCACGTGAAGATCCACTTTTGAGGTGGTGTGTTGTGTGGACAAGTGTGGTTGTACCCGTGGCTGTGGTAGTGTGTCCTGTGTGGCAGTGGGTGGTGGTGGTAATGGTGGCGGCCGTGCCCTTGTGTTCTGTGAGGGAGTAATGGCCCCAGCAGTTGTTGGGTGGGCAGTGCGGGTGTGACTTTCAATAAATGTGTTTATTGGTTTAACTCTGTGTTTGTGTATATCTTTATTTGATCTCAGGGTTGGCAGTTTGTTTATCAGTTTATGAAGAGTGTGATGGTGATGGTGGTGGTGGTGGTGGTGGTGATGGTGGTGGTGGTGGTGGTGGTGGTGGTGATGATGGTGGTGGTGGTGGTGGTGATGGTGGTGGTGGTGATGGTGGTGATGATGGTGGTGGTGATGATGGTTTGAAAGGTTTATTATACTCCAGCGACCAGCGACAGGGTATACAGAGGAATCACTAAACAAAGAAAGTAGACACCACTTCAACCTAAACTCAAACATATATTTTATATCTATTCCTACTACATTATATTTTCAAAAAACTTCAAAATACAACAAACAAACTTAGCTAAATTGTACCTAGTCTGCGTATTTGTAGTGTCAAACAACTTTTGCATTTGCAGAACATTTGGGTTATCATGAAAATATTTCTTGAGTTATAATCTCTTCTCCTCAAAGTGCTTACACCTAGATAAATAATGAAATTCATCACCAATCTCATTTGCAGTACATATAACACACAACCTTTCATCTATTCTAACATTATTGTACAGGTTGAAGTTCCCAAGACTCGGCAACACCCAAAACTCGGCTATGGTTCCGGATTTTCCAAAACCCGGCAGAACACCCAAAACCCGGCGCGTAGTTGCCGGGTCGGCCGCTGGGTGCCACCACACTAGGCCGCTTGGTTTCTCCCGCCGATTTGTTTGTTGTTATTGTTCAGTGGTGTTGTGACTGTAGAGTTGTGTACACTTATTTTGTGTACAGGGAGGTCCCGTTATACGAGCATTCGGTATACGAGAATCCGATGATACGAGATGTGTAAATTAGGGTCTATTTTCAATATACGAGATCGAAAATCCAATGATACGACATTCAAACTGGGGTGAGTAATATTATCAAGTTCAAAATGCGCGCCCTACCACTCCCAGGCTGGACAAAGGGGTATTTGGTTGACCCCAGTGAGGTCACCCCTAGCAAGCCGTGACCTGAAGGGTAAATAAGCATATGGCGCGGCCTGACATTTAGGGGTAATTAGCCAGGTGTGCGGCTCCAACCTTGGGACTGCAGTCAGGTCACCCCTAGCAAGGCTTGACCTGAAGGGTAATTAAGCATATGGCGCGGCCTGACCTTTAAGGGTAATTAGCAGGTGTGCGGCCCCAACCTTGGGACCGCTACACTATCTTCTCTTGTATCACGTGGGGTCCCCTACATTACAACGTCTTTTTTGCTTGTTATGCATGTTTTATGTTTAATTAATGTGCAGTTATGTTATTTTGTGTGCTATTTTCTCTTTCAGAATGTTTTTTCTACAGAATAGGTAGTACAGTGTGGGTAATATAGACGCTGTGTGTTTGTTGTGTTTGCTATAGTTTATTTTAGCTTGAAAAACATGTTTTTTGTGTGTTTTGTTTTTAATTGATGGTCCTGGAACCAAAGCTATATTTTACCATTAGTTATGTGTTTCGTTATACGAGATTTCGCTTTACGAGTATGTCAGGTGGAACCTAACTGCTCGTATCTTCGGGACCTCCCTGTACTCCTACAGGTCTGTTATTGGTATTATGGCTCCCAAACGTCCAGGAACACCTACTGGTGCAAGTGAAAAGAAAAGGAAGAACAAGGTGTTAACTATTTCTGAGAAAATTGACCTGTGATTTTTTTCATGTGATTTTCATGCTTTTTTCCCCCTTAATACATCTACGTTCTAAAAGTCGGAAAATTCCATTACTCGGCTCGGCGCTGGTCCCGAGGTTGCCGAGTTTGGGAACTTCAACCTGTACTACCACAGCCCCATACTTCACCACCCTACAGCATCACAGGCATTGCAAGTGTGTCATACAGATCAAGGCAGAGATCCAAAGGTAGATTAAGTTTATTAATGTTTCCTAATAACCAATATGTATGTAGCCCTCTTTGCATTTATGACTTGCTTAGCCTTGGCTTTATGAAACAGTCCATTGAAGTTGACCTTTACTCCTAGACACACATAGTCGTCAACAACATCAGTATAATTTTCACCAAACTTAAAATGTACATATTTCCTAACTTTGCTAACCACTACACTACGGAGTACCCTATTTCCTATAACCTATCGTCTCGACTTTCTAATGACATTCTTATGTTTCTTACCCCTGTCCCTCAACAATGGTTTTCTTTCTTCACGTGATTTATCCTTTAGGGATCTCCTGTACTTCATATACAGCCAAATTCCCAACATCCGACCTCCAAACATCCAACTTGTCCAAACAACCGACTTTTTTCACCACCACATTGTGTCTTGTTTTGGCCATTTATTTTACTTAGTTTTTTTAATATTTTTAGAAAACATTGATTTTTGGCTTTATTTATGCATGAATTTTACTGTGGCGTCTACCACTGGCTCGGCCTTCAAGAGCTGCATCTTTTATGTTCTATACCATTTTGTCCTTACGTTTATGGTTACTGTGATATCCGAACATCCGACTATTCCAATTATCCGACCTACCTTCGGTCCCCCCAAGGTCGGATAATTAATATGTACTTTGCTGTAGTCAAGTTTAGATTTTGTACATTCCTCGTTGAACCATGCCTTGTTACTTTGTTTCACACGTGTATTTTTCTTGATAGTTTGCTCCCGATACATTCTCGTGTCCTTCGCAGGCTTTAAAAATTGTTATTCACTTCACTAACTAATTGTCAATAAGATCCAGGCTGACATCCGATGTATTGGTAATTTCTAATTCATTTCTAATTTTTACAATATTATTTAGATCGAGACCTCTGGAATATTATGTCTCTTGGTGGTGGTGATGGTGGTGGTGGTGGTGGTTCCATCCCAGAAGATCAGCAGCAAAGCTTATGAGCCGTGGGTGTGCCTACACAAGACCGAGGGTTACGTCGTGTCAGCACACTGCACATGCATGGCAGGGTAAGTAAACATATATATTGTCTATGTAATCTGTGCAGCATGCAGATACTATTTATAGCAGTGGCTCCGGCATTCCTTGAGAATGTTGGTCCCGCCGTTCAATATGCCTAACATAACCTAATCTAGCCTTTACCTAACCTAACCTTTACCTATCTAGCCTAACATAGCATTTATGTAACCTAACCTTTACCTACCTAGCCTAGGCTTAACCTAACCTAGCTTTTACCCAACCTAACCTTTATCTACTTAACCTAACCTAGCCTTTACCTAATCTAACCTTTATCTAACCTATCCTAACCAGCGGGACACACGTACATTTTCCACGAGTGCCGTCGCTTCCAATTTTGATATGCCCGATCCCCAAGGAAATGTTTGATTAATTTTATTTTAATTTTAATGTACCAATTAAACATGGTCACCTATTTTTCCTAGTTAGGTGGTTGCTGGAAATCCATATTCACTCTTTTTCCAAAGTGATAATTTTATAGCTTGTAAAGTACAGGTTGAAGTTCCCAAACTCGGCAACCTCGGGACCAGCGCCGAGCCGAGTAATGGAATTTTCCGACTTTTAGAACGTAGATATATTAAGGGGAAAAAAAGCATGAAAATCACATGAAAAAAATTAAGGTAGTTAGATAATCCCTCCCTAGCCCGAAACTAGGTCACTGAGTCCATTATAATGTGGTGAGGGTGACGAAATTATTCTAAAAAGAGGATTTTATACTTCAATATGTAGGAAAAAAGCTATATTTCACCAATAAGAAACCCAGCGGCCTAGTGTGGTGGCACCCAGCGGCCTAGTGTGGTGGCACCCAGCGGCCTAGTGTGGTGGCACCCAGCGGCCGACCCGGCAACTACGCGCCGGGTTTTGGGTGTTCTGCCGTGTTTTGGAAAATCCGGAACCATAGCCGAGTTTTGGGCGTTGGGATGCCGGGTTGGGAGTTTTTAGTCTTGGGATGCCGAGTTTGGGAACTTCAACCTGTATAGCTAAAGCAATATACCTGTGTGGAATGTAACATTTCTTGGGTGTAAATTTAAGAAAAAGGTTCTCAAGTATGTAAATCTTTTGTTTTTTGCCTTGTGTAATTTGATTGATTTAAGAACATAAGAACATAAGAAAATAAGGAAGCTACAAGAGGCCGCGAGGCTTACACGTTGTAGTTCCTGTCACCTAACACTACCTACATCCACCTTTCATCCCCATCCATGAACCTATCCAGCTCCTCTTTAAAGCTCCCTAATGACTCCGCACTAACTACCTGTCTACTGAGTCCATTCCATTATTTCTTATGCTTTTGATTTCATTAATATTCTAGAACTTTTGATTTCATTAATATTCTAGAACTTTTGATTTCATTATTATTCTAGAACTTTTGATTTCATTAATATTCTAGAACTTTTGATTTCACTATTATTCTAGAACTTTTGATTTCATTAATATTTTAGAACTTTTGATTTCACTATTATTCTAGAACTTTTGATTTCATTAATATTCTAGAACTTTTGATTTCATTAATATTCTAGAACTTTTGATTTCATTATTATTCTAGAACTTTTGATTTCATTATTATTCTAGAACTTTTGATTTCATTAATATTCTAGAACTTTTGATTTCATTATTATTCTAGAACTTTTGATCTCATTAATATTCTAGAACTTTTGATCTCATTATTATTCTAGAACTTTCTATTTCATTAATATTCTAGAACTTTTGATCTCATTATTATTCTAGAACTTTTGATTTCATTATTATTCTAGAACTTTTGATTTCATTATTATTCTAGAACTTTTGATCTCATTATTATTCTAGAACTTTCTATTTCATTATTATTCTAGAACTTTTGATTTCATTATTATTCTAGAACTTTTGATTTCATTAATATTCTAGAACTTTTGATCTCATTAATATTCTAGAACTTTTGATTTCATTATTCTAGAACTTTTGATTTCATTATTATTCTAGAACTTTTGATTTCATTATTATTCTAGAACTTTTGATTTCATTAATATTCTAGAACTTTTGATCTCATTATTATTCTAGAACTTTTGATCTCATTATTATTCTAGAACTTTCTATTTCATTATTATTCTAGAACTTTTGATTTCATTATTATTCTAGAACTTTTGATTTCATTAATATTCTAGAACTTTTGATTTCATTATTATTCTAGAACTTTTGATTTCATTAATATTCTAGAACTTTTGATTTCATTATTATTCTAGAACTTTTGATCTCATTATTATTCAAGAACTTTTGATTTCATTAATATTCTAGAACTTTTGATTTCATTAATATTCTAGAACTTTTGATTTCATTAATATTCTAGAACTTTTGATTTCATTAATATTCTAGAACTTTTGATTTCATTAATATTCTAGAACTTTTGATTTCATTAATATTCTAGAACTTTTGATTTCATTATTATTCTAGAACTTTTGATTTCATTAATATTCTAGAACTTTTGATTTCATTATTATTCTAGAACTTTTGATTTCATTATTATTCTAGAACTTTTGATTTCATTAATATTCTAGAACTTTTGATTTCATTATTATTCTAGAACTTTTGATCTCATTATTATTCTAGAACTTTTGATTTCATTAATATTCTAGAACTTGATTTCATTATTATTCTAGAACTTTTGATTTCATTATTATTCTAGAACTTTTGATTTCATTAATATTCTAGAACTTTTGATTTCATTATTATTCTAGAACTTTTGATCTCATTATTATTCTAGAACTTTTGATTTCATTAATATTCTAGAACTTTTGATTTCATTATTATTCTAGAACTTTTGATTTCATTATTATTCTAGAACTTTTGATTTCATTATTATTCTAGAACTTTTGATTTCATTATTATTCTAGAACTTTTGATTTCATTATTATTCTAGAACTTTTGATCTCATTATTATTCTAGAACTTTTGATTTCATTATTATTCTAGAACTTTTGATTTCATTAATATTCTAGAACTTTTGATTTCATTATTATTCTAGAACTTTTGATTTCATTAATATTCTAGAACTTTTGATTTCATTAATATTCTAGAACTTTTGATTTCATTAATATTCTAGAACTTTTGATTTCATTAATATTCTAGAACTTTTGATTTAATTAATATTCTAGAACTTTTGATTTCATTAATATTCTAGAACTTTTGATTTCATTAATATTCTAGAACTTTTGATTTCATTAATATTCTAGAACTTTTGATTTCATTAATATAATAGAACTTTTGATTTCATTATTATTCTAGAACTTTTGATTTCATTAATATTCTAGAACTTTTTATTTCATTATTATTCTAGAACTTTTGATTTCATTATTATTCTAGAACTTTTGATTTCATTAATATTCTAGAACTTTTGATTTCATTATTATTCTAGAACTTTTGATCTCATTATTATTCTAGAACTTTTGATTTCATTAATATTCTAGAACTTTTGATTTCATTAATATTCTAGAACTTTTGATTTCATTAATATTCTAGAACTTTTGATTGCATTAATATTCTAGAACTTTTGATTTCATTAATATTCTAGAACTTTTGATTTCATTAATATTCTAGAACTTTTGATTTCATTATTATTCTAGAACTTTTGATTTCATTAATATTCTAGAACTTGATTTCATTATTATTCTAGAACTTTTGATTTCATTATTATTCTAGAACTTTTGATTTCATTAATATTCTAGAACTTTTGATTTCATTATTATTCTAGAACTTTTGATCTCATTATTATTCTAGAACTTTTGATTTCATTAATATTCTAGAACTTGATTTCATTATTATTCTAGAACTTTTGATTTCATTATTATTCTAGAACTTTTGATTTCATTAATATTCTAGAACTTTGATTTCATTATTATTCTAGAACTTTTGATTCATTATTATTCTAGAACTTTTGATTTCATTAATATTCTAGAATTTGATATCATTATTATTCTAGAACTTTTGATTTCATTATTATTCTAGAACTTTTGATTTCATTAATATTCTAGAACTTTTGATTTCATTATTATTCTAGAACTTTTGATTTCATTATTATTCTAGAACTTTTGATCTCATTATTATTCTAGAACTTTTGATTTCATTATTATTCTAGAACTTTTGATTTCATTATTATTCTAGAACTTTTGATTTCATTATATATTCTAGAACTTTTGATTTCATTATTATTCTAGAACTTTTGATTTCATTATTATTCTAGAACTTTGATTTCATTATTATTCTAGAACTTTTGATTTCATTATTATTCTAGAACTTTTGATTTCATTATATTCTAGAACTTTTGATTTCATTATTATTCTAGAACTTTGATTTCATTATTATTCTAGAACTTTTGATTTCATTATTATTCTAGAACTTTTGATCTCATTATTATTCTAGAACTTTTGATTTCATTTTATTCTAGAACTTTTGATTCATTAATATTCTAGAACTTTTGATTTCATTATTATTCTAGAACTTTTGATTTCATTAATATTCTAGAACTTTTGATTTAATTATATTCTAGAACTTTGATTTCATTAATATTCTAGAACTTTGATTTCATTATTATTCTAGAACTTTTGATTTCATTTTATTCTAGAACTTTGATTTCATTATTATTCTAGAACTTTTGAATTCATTATTATTCTAGAACTTTTGATTCATTAATATTCTAGAACTTTTGATTTAATTAATATTCTAGAACTTTTGATTTCATTATATTCTAGAACTTTTGATTTCATTATTATTCTAGAACTTTTGATTTCATTATTATTCTAGAACTTTTGATTTCATTATTATTCTAGAACTTTTGATCTCATTATATTCTAGAACTTTGATTTCATTATTATTCTAGAACTTTTGATTTCATTATTATTCTAGAACTTTTGATTTCATTATTATTCTAGAACTTTTGATTTCATTAATATTCTAGAACTTTTGATTTCATTATTATTCTAGAACTTTTGATTTCATTATTATTCTAGAACTTTTGATCTCATTATTATTCTAGAACTTTTGATTTCATTATTATTCTAGAACTTTTGATTTCATTATTACTCTAGAACTTTTGATTTCATTATTATTCTAGAACTTTTGATTTCATTATTATTCTAGAACTTTTGATTTAATTAATATTCTAGAACTTTTGATTTCATTAATATTCTAGAACTTTTGATTTCATTAATATTCTAGAACTTTTGATTTCATTATTATTCTAGAACTTTTGATTTCATTATTATTCTAGAACTTTTGATTTCATTAATATTCTAGAACTTTTGATTTCATTATTATTCTAGAACTTTTGATCTCATTATTATTCTAGAACTTTTGATTTCATTATTATTCTAGAACTTTTGATTTCATTATTATTCTAGAACTTTTGATTTCATTATTATTCTAGAACTTTTGATTTCATTATTATTCTAGAACTTTTGATTTCATTATTATTCTAGAACTTTTGATTTCATTATTATTCTAGAACTTTTGATTTCATTATTATTCTAGAACTTGATTTCATTATTATTCTAGAACTTTTGATTTCATTATTATTCTAGAACTTTTGATTTCATTATTATTCTAGAACTTTTGATTTCATTATTATTCTAGAACTTTTGATCTCATTATTATTCTAGAACTTTTGATTTCATTATTATTCTAGAACTTTTGATTTCATTAATATTCTAGAACTTTTGATTTCATTATTATTCTAGAACTTTTGATTTCATTAATATTCTAGAACTTTTGATTTAATTAATATTCTAGAACTTTTGATTTCATTAATATTCTAGAACTTTTGATTTCATTATTATTCTAGAACTTTTGATTTCATTATTATTCTAGAACTTTTGATTTCATTATTATTCTAGAACTTTTGATTTCATTATTATTCTAGAACTTTTGATTTCATTAATATTCTAGAACTTTTGATTTAATTAATATTCTAGAACTTTTGATTTCATTAATATTCTAGAACTTTTGATTTCATTATTATTCTAGAACTTTTGATTTCATTATTATTCCAGAACTTTTGATTTCATTATTATTCTAGAACTTTTGATCTCATTAATATTCTAGAACTTTTGATTTCATTATTATTCTAGAACTTTTGATTTCATTATTATTCTAGAACTTTTGATCTCATTATTATTCTAGAACTTTTGATTTCATTAATATTCTAGAACTTTTGATTTCATTATTATTCTAGAACTTTTGATTTCATTATTATTCTAGAACTTTTGATCTCATTATTATTCTAGAACTTTTGATTTCATTATTATTCTAGAACTTTTGATTTCATTATTACTCTAGAACTTTTGATTTCATTATTACTCTAGAACTTTTGATTTCATTATTATTCTAGAACTTTTGATTTCATTATTATTCTAGAACTTTTGATTTCATTAATATTCTAGAACTTTTGATTTCATTAATATTCTAGAACTTTTGATTTCATTAATATTCTAGAACTTTTGATTTCATTATTATTCTAGAACTTTTGATTTCATTATTATTCTAGAACTTTTGATTTCATTAATATTCTAGAACTTTTGATTTAATTAATATTCTAGAACTTTTGATTTCATTAATATTCTAGAACTTTTGATTTCATTATTATTCTAGAACTTTGATTTCATTATTATTCTAGAACTTTTGATTTCATTAATATTCTAGAACTTTTGATTTCATTATTATTCTAGAACTTTTGATTTCATTATTATTCTAGAACTTTTGATTTCATTATTATTCTAGAACTTTTGATTTCATTATTATTCTAGAACTTTTGATTTCATTAATATTCTAGAACTTTTGATTTAATTAATATTCTAGAACTTTTGATTTCATTAATATTCTAGAACTTTTGATTTCATTATTATTCTAGAACTTTTGATTTCATTATTATTCCAGAACTTTTGATTTCATTATTATTCTAGAACTTTTGATCTCATTAATATTCTAGAACTTTTGATTTCATTATTATTCTAGAACTTTTGATTTCATTATTATTCTAGAACTTTTGATTTCATTATTATTCTAGAACTTTTGATCTCATTATTATTCTAGAACTTTTGATTTCATTAATATTCTAGAACTTTTGATTTCATTATTATTCTAGAACTTTTGATTTCATTATTATTCTAGAACTTTTGATCTCATTATTATTCTAGAACTTTTGATTTCATTATTATTCTAGAACTTTTGATTTCATTATTACTCTAGAACTTTTGATTTCATTATTATTCTAGAACTTTTGATTTCATTATTATTCTAGAACTTTTGATTTCATTAATATTCTAGAACTTTTGATTTCATTAATATTCTAGAACTTTTGATTTCATTAATATTCTAGAACTTTTGATTTCATTATTATTCTAGAACTTTTGATTTCATTATTATTCTAGAACTTTTGATTTCATTAATATTCTAGAACTTTTGATTTAATTAATATTCTAGAACTTTTGATTTCATTAATATTCTAGAACTTTTGATTTCATTATTATTCTAGAACTTTTGATTTCATTATTATTCTAGAACTTTTGATTTCATTAATATTCTAGAACTTTGATTTCATTAATATTCTAGAACTTTTGATTTCATTATTATTCTAGAACTTTTGATTTCATTAATATTCTAGAACTTTTGATTTCATTATTATTCTAGAACTTTTGATTTCATTATTATTCTAGAACTTTTGATCGCATTAATATTCTAGAACTTTTGATTTCATTAATATTCTAGAACTTTTGATTTCATTATTATTCTAGAACTTTTGATTTCATTAATATTCTAGAACTTTTGATTTCATTATTATTCTAGAACTTTTGATTTCATTATTATTCTAGAACTTTTGATTTCATTAATATTCTAGAACTTTTGATTTCATTAATATTCTAGAACTTTGATTTCATTAATATTCTAGAACTTTTGATTTCATTAATATTCTAGAACTTTTGATTTCATTATTATTCTAGAACTTTTGATTTCATTATTATTCTAGAACTTTTGATTTCATTAATATTCTAGAACTTTTGATTTCATTAATATTCTAGAACTTTTGATTTCATTATTATTCTAGAACTTTTGATTTCATTAATATTCTAGAACTTTTGATTTCATTATTATTCTAGAACTTTTGATTTCATTATTATTCTAGAACTTTTGATTTCATTATTATTCTAGAACTTTTGATTTCATTAATATTCTAGAACTTTTGATCTCATTAATATTCTAGAACTTTTGATTTCATTATTCTAGAACTTTTGATTTCATTAATATTCTAGAACTTTTGATTTCATTAATATTCTAGAACTTTTGATTTCATTATTATTCTAGAACTTTTGATTTCATTAATATTCTAGAACTTTTGATTTCATTATTATTCTAGAACTTTTGATTTCATTATTATTCTAGAACTTTTGATTTCACTATTATTCTAGAACTTTTGATTTCATTATTATTCTAGAACTTTTGATTTCATTAATATTCTAGAACTTTTGATTTCATTATTATTCTAGAACTTTTGATTTCATTAATATTCTAGAACTTTTGATTTCATTATTATTCTAGAACTTTTGATTTCATTAATATTCTAGAACTTTTGATTTCATTATTATTCTAGAACTTTTGATTTCATTATTATTCTAGAACTTTTGATTTCATTAATATTCTAGAACTTTTGATTTCATTATTATTCTAGAACTTTTGATTTCAGTATTATTCTTGTCACTTTTAGGAAATATATATAAGTGCCTTTTACTTCAAATATTAATAGTAAATATATGTAATAATATGAATACTGTGTTCAGTTTGGCAAGGACACTCTCGATAGCTTGGTCCCGGCGTCTCCACTTCCCCGACCAGGCTGGATATTCCTCTACAGGTTGAAGTTCCCAAACTCGGCATCCCAAGACTCGGCAACACCCAAAACTCGGCTATGGTTCCGGATTTTCCAAAACACGGCAGAACACCCAAAACCCATCTATTGCTGACACGGATCCGTAGTCATCTGGTGAAGCATCAGAGACCTCAGCAGTCTGGGTTCACGCCTGGTAAGTCAACAACGGACCGTATCCTAGCGCTTCGTGTCCTGGTGGAAAGCCGACATGAGTTTCGACAAGGGATGCTTGCAGTCTATGTTGATCTCAAGAAGGCGTTTGACTCAGTGCATCGTGAGTCACTTTGGGATCTTCTGCGACTTCGAGGGATTCCTGCAAGGACTATTGGTTTGATAATAACTTGTCTGTATTCTGGGACTGAGAGTGCTGTGAAGTGTGGGGCAGGTGTATCCAGCTTCTTTCCTGTGAATACAGGAGTGAGGCAAGGGTGCGTCCTTGCCCCATCACTTTTCAACGCTTGTATGGACTGGGTATTGGACAAGGTTGTAGATCAAAGTGATTGTGGAGCATCCGTCGGCAACACCAAGATCACTGATCTTGTTTTTGCCGATGATGCAGTAATCTTTGCTGAGTCGCTGGAGGTCCTGGTGATGGCTCTCGAGGCGCTGCACGAGGAGGCAAAGCCTTTGGGACTTGAGGTCTCCTGGCTCAAGACCAAGGTCCAGGTATTTGGAGACTTACTAGATGAAGCAGTACAGTCTGTTCATGCGTGTGGCGAGGACATTGAGATCTTGGAAAGTTTTACATACCTTGGTAGCACAGTCCATAATGACGGCGGGTCACGTCAAGAAGTTTTACGGCGGATTGGCATAGCCCACGGTGCTATGGACTCGCTCAGCGGGAGTATTTGGCGTTGTCGGTGCCTGTGCGGGAGGACAAAGATCCGGATCTTCAAGTCGCTTGTGATCCCTGTCTTACTCTATGGTTGTGAGACATGGACACTAAATAGTGACTTGAAGAGACGAATCAATGCCTTTGGTAATAAGTGTCTTCGCAGAATCACGGGGTATCGCTGGGATGATTACGTGTCAAATCAGCGATTGCACCGTGAGACTGAATCGAGGCCTATTACCTGCATAGTCCGTCAGCGCCAACTTGGGCTATCTGGGCATGTGGCACGCTACCCTGAAACCGATCCTTCCCATCGGGTTGTATCTGTAAGAGACAATCCGGCGTGGAGGAGGCGCCCACAAGGCTCCTGGCTGGGGCAAGTTGATGTTTCTTGTCGAGAGCTGCTTGGTATGGGAAAGGAACCTGCATGGAGACTCGCGCGTGGTGACCCCCGGGAGTGGCGTCGTAGGGTGGGCGAGGCGACGCGCCCCCCGGCGTATGCCCTTAATGATTGATATACCTCTGAGCGGGTTGATAAGTAGTTAACCCCTTGAGACCCAGAACGTAATTTCCATTGTAATTTGATACCATTTGACAATTTTTAGTGACTATAAGCAATATTTTATAGCTATGACCTGTTTAGTATCCTTGTCCACTCGCTAATTTGGTATATTAAGTCACTTTTCGTAATTGTATGGCTGACAACAGACGATTTTATATAGCAAAGGAAAGATCTGGGCTTGAAGGGGTTAATATAAAATGCTCGCTGATGTCAAGTGTCTCAGCTAGCCAGCCCGCCGGGGAAAGTGGAGTCGCCGGGTCTAAGCTATGAGTGTCCTTGCCAAACTAAAGACTGTAGTGAAGAGACGTAATCTATTCCTACCGCGCTTAAGGCCGTGTCACACTCTTGTTTCTCTTGTTTGTTTTGTTTAGAGGATAATGCCTCAGAGCCATCCATAGTGATCTACCGCTGCTAAACACGGACACTTCCGGCATCTTTGGTATTGCTATCAAGTGCCCGTAGTGGCAAGAATGCGCGTCGTTACGCGGCGTTTCGGGCTACGAGCATCTTCTACTGCACTGTCCGTGACCCGCAACCAAAATAACACTTATGGATCGTGCAAGAAGCTTAACGTATTAATTAACGTATTTATTTAATCCGTATTTAATTCAATCGTATTAATTCATCGTATTTATTAATGTATTTAATAAGTATTTTAATTTAATCGTACAGGAGAACCTCATTTAACCTGCATTAAACAATGGCAGCCTCAAAACACGGCACTAATGACCCAGGCATTTTTTTTTTTTTTTTCCCTTCCCGGCCTCCAGCAGGAGGACCACGGCTAGCTGAGCCCGCTGAAGATCGTGTTGAAAAGAGAGGAGAGTGTTCGTGGTGTGGGTGGGCGAGGACTGGCTGTCCATCCGACGAGAGCGGGGAAAAGGGCACTCGCAGGATACCCAGCAGTAATTAGGTATCATTATTTCAAAACTGAAAAATCGGCAGAAATTTAGTCAATTGGCGGGTACGCAGGTTTTTGGCCACCCTTTCATCCCTTTCACGTAATCTTGGACTTCTCTCTGTTCTATTTTCCACTGTTCCTATGACTACATCTTTCAAGAGAAAGAGTAACAAACACCTCCCGAACAAATAGGCTCACCCCTCTTTTTATTTTCTTCTTACTGTCCTTAATAGGATGGCAAGAAAAGCGGCCTTGTTTTACCATTTTTGTTGTGCCTTGGCCAGTCTGTGATGTATATATATTAATGATTATATAAAAAAAAAAAGGGATTTGGGCGATTCCAAAAGAGTAACTCTCAAACACGGCAAAATTAGTATCGCATGCGCTCCCCCGAGGTCCCGGGATAACACGAGGTTTTCCGTATTTAATTCAATCGTATTTAATTCATCGTATTTCATTTAATCGTATTTAATCAATCGTATTTAAATTCAATCGTATTTAATTCATCGTATTTAATCAATCGTATTTAGTCATCGTTTTAATTCTTTATTTAATTCAATCGTATTTATTCATTCGTATTTAACCCAATCGTATTTAATCATCGTATTTAATTCAAATCGTATTTAATTCATTCGTATTGTAATTCAATGGTTTAATTCATCGTATTAATTCAATCGTATTAATTCATTCGTATTTAGTTCATCTATTTAATAACTGTATTTAATCAAATCGTATTTATTCAATTCGTATTTAATTCATTCGTATTTATCATTCGATTAATTCACTCGTATTTATAAATCGTATTTAATTCATCGATGTAATAAATCGTATTTAATTCTCGTATTTAATTATTCGTATTTCATTTAATCGTATTTAATTCATCTTTATTTCAATCAATGTATTAATTCATCGTATTTAATCATTCGTTTTACTTCTTCGTATTTAATCATTCGTTTTAATTCATCGTTTTAATTCAATCGTATTTAATTCATCGTATTTAATTCATTCGTATTTAATTCAATCGTATTTAATTAATCGCTATTTAATTCAATCTATTTAATTCTTGTATTTAATTCATTCGTATTAATTACGTATTAATTCATTCGTATTAATCAATCGTATTAATTCAATCGGATTAATTCATTCGTATTAATTCAATCGTATTAATCATCGATTTAATTCAATCGTATAATTCATTAGTTTATTCATCTTATTTAATTTAATCCGTATTATTCATCGTATTAATTCATTCGTAGTTTCATTATCCGTATTTAATTCATTCGTATTTAATTCATTCGTATTTAATTCATCGTATTTAATTTATCGTATTAATCATTCGTATTTATCATTGTATATTATCGTATTTAATTCATCGTATTTAATTCAATCGTATTTAATTCATTCGTATTTAATTCATTCTTATTTAATTTAATCGTATTTAATTCAATCGTATTTAATTCAATCGTATTTCATTTAATCGTATTTAATTCAATCGTATTTAATTTAATCGTATTTAATTCAATCTTATTTCATTTAATCGTATTTAATTCAATCTTATTTAATTCAATCTTATTTAATTCAATCTTATTTAATTCAATCGTATTTAATTCAATCGTATTTAATTCAATCGTATTTAATTCATTCGTATTTAATTCAATCTATTTAATTCATCGTATTTAATTCATTCGATAATCATCGTATTTAATTCATTCGTATTTAATTCATTCGTATTTAATTCATCGTATTTAATTTAATCGTATTTAATTCATTCGTATTTAATTAATCGTATAATCGTATTAATTCAATCGTATTTAATTCATTCGTATTTAATTCATTCGTATTTAATTCAATCGTATTTAATTCAATCGTATTTAATTCATTCGTATTTAATTCATTCGTATTTAATTCAATCGTATTTAATTCATTCGTATTTAATTCATTCGTATTTAATTCAATCGTATTTAATTCATTCGTATTTAATTCATTCGTATTTAATTCATTCGTATTTAATTTAATCTTATTTAATTCATTCGTATTTAATTCAATCGTATTTAATTCAATCGTATTTAATTCATTCGTATTTAATTCATTCGTATTTAATTCAATCGTATTTAATTCATTCGTATTTAATTCATTCGTATTTAATTAATCTTATTTAATTCAATCGTATTTAATTCAATCGTATTTAATTCATTCGTATTTAATTTAATCTTATTTAATTCATTCGTATTTAATTCAATCGTATTTAATTCAATCGTATTTAATTCATCGTATTTAATTTAATCGTATTTAATTCAATCGTATTTAATTCATTCGTATTTAATTCAATCGTATTTAATTCATTCGTATTTAATTCATTCGTATTTAATTCATTCGTATTTAATTCATTCGTATTTAATTCAATCGTATTTAATTCATTCGTATTTAATTTAATCGTATTTAATTTAATCGTATTTAATTTAATCGTATTTAATTCATTCGTATTTAATTCATTCGTATTTAATTCAATCGTATTTAATTCAATCGTATTTAATTCATTCGTATTTAATTCATTCGTATTTAATTTAATCTTATTTAATTTAATCGTATTTAATTTAATCTTATTTAATTCATTCGTATTTAATTCATTCGTATTTAATTTAATCGTATTTAATTCATTCGTATTTAATTTAATCTTATTTAATTCATTCGTATTTAATTCAATCGTATTCTTCAATTCAAGACTTATGAATCGTACAAGAAGATGCTCGTAGCCGAAACGCTGTGGGACGAACTCGCATTTTTTTGCCACCAGTACGGCATCTTTTGGTAGCAAAATACCAAAAGATGCCGGAAAAAGTGTCCGTGTGACACGGCCTTGAGTGCATCAGGTTGAAACGAACAAAACTATATTTCAAAATTTCAAAGGTGATGAAATTAAAAAAAATATGGATTATAGCAAATTGAACTTATATTTGTTTTATATTTCTTACAACTATTATGACTCAGTCTCTCGCTCTCTCTCTAAGGCTCTCTCTCTCAGGCTCTCCACACTGAACGCGATTTGCAGAGAGAGAGAGAGAAGAGAGAGAGAGAGAGAGAATGGCCTTTCCATGTTGTAACAAAGGTGATGAAAAAGAAAAAGTATGTCATTTTGAACTTTTATTTGTTGTCTTTTTGTTACAACTACTCTCTCTCTCTCTCTCTCTCTCTCTCTCTCTCTCTCTCTCTCTCTCTCTCTCTCTCTCTCTCTCTCTCTCTCTCTCTCTCTCTCTCTCTCTCTCTCTCTCTCTCTCTCTCTCTCTCCTCTCCAAGGACCCACAGGCGACACCCAGCCAGACACACAGACAATTACTGCAATGAATTCAGAGCCCAGAGAATAACGGAAATTCTCTCTCCTTCTCTCTCTAGCCCCAGGACAGGACAAGTTGTAGTAGCAGGAGGAGGAAGGAGTACCAATGGGACCCCTGGTGGGATGTGGTGATGGGGACGGGTACTCGCCCCCCCTGGCCCCCCAATGACAAGACAGGGTCACACCTACGCCAGGCAGGGTCACAGCTACGCCAGGCAGGGTCACACGTATGTCGGGTCACATACTCAGTCCTGGGCAAAGAAAATGACAAGAATGTGTTTAATTCTATTGAAGTTTAATTGTGTTTGGTTTTTATACGTGTAGTGTATTCATCTAGTTGTATTTTACAGGGCCTGAGCTACACTGGAATGGCCCCGTCTCCATATCGACATTTTTATCATTCCTGCTTAGTGCTTAGTGTTGGGGGAAGCCACCACCCCGGAGAGCAGGTCACACACCCCTGGCTAACACCCGGTACCCATTCACTGCTGGGTGGACAGGGGCTCGGGTTTTAAGGAAACTACCCATCTGTTTCCGCTCCGCCCGGGGATCGAACCCGGGACTTCTGGGTTGTGAACCGAGCGTGCTTCCCCTACACTACTGAGTACCCCTATTCAGGACACACACCTACCCTAGTGTGTGTGTGTGTGTGTGTGTGTGTGTGTGTGTGTGTGTGTGGTGTGTGTGTGTGTGTGTGTGTGTGTGTGTGTGTGTGGGGGTATAGTATAGTATAGAAGATCTTATATAGCTACAACTGTCACAAATATATACACAAACTAATGTATCTCTCTCTCTCTCTCTCTCTCTCTCTCTCTCTCTCTCTCTCTCTCTCTCTCTCTCTCTCTCTCTCTCTCTCTCTCTCTCTCTCGCCACAGGACCCACAGTATGTCTCCCCACAGTATGTTAGCACCACAGGCGACACCACAGACAGACAAATTTAACTGCAGATGAATTTACAGACAGACCCAGATGAAATTAACGAATATATTCTCTCTCTCTCTCTCTCTCTCTCTCTCTCTCTCTCTCTCTCTCTCTCTCTCTCTCTCTCTCCTCTCTCTCTCTCTCTCTCTCTCTCTCTCTCTCTCTCTCTCTCTCTCTCTCTCTCTCTCTTTTCTCTCTCTCTCTCTCTCTCTCTCTCTCTCGTTGAAGAAAAGAGTATGAATGAATGAATGTGTGTGTGTGTGTGTGTGTGTGTGTTACTCCATACACACACACACACACACACGCACACACACAGTTATACTAAGGCCACAGAAAACTTTTATAAGTGTTGTAAGTGAGGCTAAAAAGTGATGGCTTGTTAAGTATTATTATTGAAGCTGTGAAGAAAAGTTTTTATGATGTATATAAAGAGTCTTAAATAAAGTGAATTTCTATGCCGAGGTGTTTTCTTACTTTCATTTGGATCATTATTTAACTACATAGGTTTTTATATAGGCCTTTTTTAAAATCAGTAAATTGACTATATAGGCTTTTTTTTAAGTCACTA
>JACEEZ010025299.1:17500-32500 GCA_016584305.1 Chionoecetes opilio | reverse complement strand
GAAAAATAACGAGGCAACAGCCATTACTTTGGAGGGAGGACTAAACAACCTCAAACCACACGTAGCTTGTGACGTAAGCTCTCCCTCCCTCCCTCTCCCACTCACAGCGGCGCCGCCAGGACATGGTGACTGGGGTGGCCAAGGTTGGACACAGATCTAGTGTAGGGTGGCCATGGCAAAACCATTAAAAAAAATGGTTAGTTTCCTTAGACCTCTTGACTCATGTCTGGGGCGGCCGTGGCCTCCCCCTAGAGCCGCCACTGCCCACTCATTCACCTCAATCTCTCCCACTCCCTCCCTCTCTCTCTCTACTTAACTTGCGCTGCAGAAATATGAAGAAAAGTAACAAAATAAAGCGTTGTTTGGCCAAAAATCCTCTTTCTCCTCCCAGTCCCAGCTGCCCTGCACACACACCCTTCCTGAGCGCTGGCGCGCCCTCGACTATCGCTCGTAAAGGAATACTCAAGCAGGTCAACTCTGCTCAACACTGCTTCGAAACACTGAACCTTTCCCTTATTTCCTTCCCACGCCCTTGCCTGTTGACCTTCGACCAATAATTTTTGACCTGAAACGTTATCTAAGTCTTAGATGTTAGTAAATGTGAGTTAGTAATAGTGCTGGTATAGTTTTGTAGTATTTATTTGAGTTTATATTGATAGGGTTCGTTAGTGCTTCGAAAAACTTAACAGGGTCGCAAAGGATTGTGGGTAAGATATATATATATTTTATTTTTTTGTTTACGTAGTTTGTGGGTTGTTAAAGGACTGGATTGTTTTGTTAGCAACTTAGCAGTGGCGTAGCTAGGGATCTATCAATAGGGGGCACCTGGGGCCACTGGGCAAGCGGCGCTCAGGGACATTCTGATGCCACATAGAAGGGTATAAGGGCATATTCTAAGATCAGATCACTGGTGGGTATGAAAGCATTATACAGAATACGGCCAGTGGGGGGGCACCGGATTCTCATGGGGAGACACGTGCCCACCGTAGCTATATACGCCACTGCCGGGGAGGTAGGGGTGGACGGGAGCTTAGTACCCCCGCCTCTTCAATGAATAGCTACTTCTATCTATCAGTTGAATACAAATAATCTTATGTTAATCTATACTGAAATATCTATGGTTCCTTAATACCCTTCCTTCCCCTCGAGTTTTACATCCACGTTCCTTAACTACGTAACCACCTGGCCCTAGTTAAGCATAGCACACTGCCTGTACGTTTTCATTCCCTCGTATTGAAACATTATATCACTAATGATTGAAGACTACATTCCCTACAGGTTGGTTAGATGCAGAGTGAAATCGCGTCTTTTATAGGAATGCGTCTTTTATAGGAATGTATCTTTTATAGGAATGTATCTTTTATAGGAATGCGTCTTTTATAGGAATGTATCTTTTATAGGAATGTATCTTTTATAGGAATGCGTCTTTTATAGGAATGTATCTTTTATAGGAATGCGTCTTTTATAGGAATGTATCTTTTATAGGAATGCATCTTTTATAGGAATGCGTCTTTTATAGGAATGTATCTTTTATAGGAATGTATCTTTTATAGGAATGCGTCTTTTATAGGAATGTATCTTTTATAGGAATGTATCTTTTATAGGAATGCGTCTTTTATAGGAATGTATCTTTTATAGGAATGCGTCTTTTATAGGAATGCGTCTTTTATAGGAATGTATCTTTTATAGGAATGTATCTTTTATAGGAATGCGTCTTTTATAGGAATGTATCTTTTATAGGAATGTATCTTTTATAGGAATGCGTCTTTTATAGGAATGTATCTTTTATAGGAATGCGTCTTTTATAGGAATGTATCTTTTATAGGAATGCATCTTTTATAGGAATGCGTCTTTTATAGGAATGTATCTTTTATAGGAATGTATCTTTTATAGGAATGCGTCTTTTATAGGAATGTATCTTTTATAGGAATGTATCTTTTATAGGAATGCGTCTTTTATAGGAATGTAAACTTTTTATAGGAATGCGTCTTTTTTTATAGGAATGCGTCTTTTATAGGAATGTATCTTTTATAGGAATGTATCTTTTATAGGAATGCGTCTTTTATAGGAATGTATCTTTTATAGGAATGTATCTTTTATAGGAATGCGTCTTTTATAGGAATGTATCTTTTATAGGAATGTATCTTTTATAGGAATGCGTCTTTTATAGGAATGTATCTTTATAGGAATGTATCTTTTTATAGGAATGCGTCTTTTATAGGAATGTATTTTTATAGGAATGCGTCTTTTATAGGAATGCGTCTTTTATAGGAATTATCTTTTATAGGAATGCATCTTTTATAGGAATGCGTCTTTTATAGGAATGTATCTTTTATAGGAATGTATCTTTTATAGGAATGCGTCTTTTATAGGAATGTATCTTTTATAGGAATGTATCTTTTATAGGAATGCGTCTTTTATAGGAATGTATCTTTTATAGGAATGCATCTTTTATAGGAATGCGTCTTTTATAGGAATGTATCTTTTATAGGAATGCGTCTTTTATAGGAATGCGTCTTTTATAGGAATGTATCTTTTATAGGAATGTATCTTTTATAGGAATGCGTCTTTTATAGGAATGTATCTTTTATAGGAATGCGTCTTTTATAGGAATGCGTCTTTTATAGGAATGCGTCTTTTATAGGAATGCGTCTTTTATAGGAATGCGTCTTTTATAGGAATGCGTCTTTTATAGGAATGCGTCTTTTATAGGAATGCGTCTTTTATAGGAATACGTCTTTTATAGGAATACGTCTTTTATAGGAATACGTCTTTTATAGGAATACGTCTTTTATAGGAATGCGTCTTTTATAGGAATGCGTCTTTTATAGGAATGCGTCTTTTATAGGAATGCGTCTTTTATAGGAATGCGTCTTTTATAGGAATGCGTCTTTATAGGAATGCGTCTTTTATAGGAATGCGTCTTTTATAGGAATGCGTCTTTTATGAATGCGTCTTTATAGAATGCGTCTTTTATAGGAATGCGTCTTTTATAGGAATGCGTCTTTTATAGGAATGCGTCTATTATGGGAATGCGTCTTTTATAGGAATGCGTCTTTTATAGGAATGCGTCTATTATAGGAATGCGTCTTTTATAGGAATGCGTCTATTATAAGAATGCGTCTTTTATAGGAATGCGTCTTTTATAGGAATGCGTCTTTTTATAGGATGCGTCTTTTATAGATGCGTCCTATTATAGGAATGCGTCTATTATAGGAATGCGTCTTTTATAGGAATGCGTCTTTTATAGGAATGCGTCTTTGCGTAGCTCTGAGATAATTTACAAAGCAATAAACAAAATTAAGACAACCTAAAAAAAAATATTGTACGGTTGTTAAAGGTAAGTTATTTTTCACTGATTAACTTACACATTAACTATTAGATACACGGCAGACACTAGATGCACAGTACCGGTCATATGAAGGGGCTGAAAACATGCAGCACAGTCACTCTCTCTCTCTCCTCTCTCTCTCTCTCCTCTCTCTCTCTCCTTCTCTCCCCTCTCTCTCTCTCTCTCTCTCTCTCTCTCTCTCTCCTCTCTCTCTCCTCTCACCTCTCTCTCTCTCGTCTCTTCTCTCTCTCTCCTCTCCTCTCCTCTCTCTCTCTCTCTCTTCTCTCTCTTCTCTCTCTCTCTCTATCTCTCTCTCTCTCCTTCTCTCTCTCTCCTCCCTCTCTCTCTCTCTCTTCTCTCTCTTCTCTCCTCTCTCTCCCCCCTCATCACACACACACAAAACATCATTGCCAATAACATCTACCTAGGTGTAAGTGTGGTGCAGTACTCACCACCACCTACACTACTCCTAACATACTCATCACTCTACTCACTGTTATGGTTTATTTAGATACGTACATAATAACATAAGGAAGCTACAAGAGGCCGTGAGACCTACACGTGGTAGTTCCTGTTACTTAACACTACCCACATCCACCTTTCATCCCCATCCATGAAGTTATCCAGCCTCCTTTTAAAGCTCCCTATTGACTCTGCAGTAACTACCTGTCTACTGAGTCCATGCCAATCATTCACCACCCTATTTGTGAACCAGTTTTTCCCTATTTCTTTTTAAATTACGCTTTCCCAGCTTGAATCCGTTACTTCTTTCTTGTTCTACCCTGGTTATAATTTTTAGCCGTAAGAACTTTTCCTACATCGCCTTTATTGTATCCCTTTAACCACTTAAAAACTTCTAACAGATCGCCCCTTTCTCTACGCCTCTCGAATGAGTGTAAATTTAATAGCTTCAATCTCTTCTAACCCACCCTGACCCCCGCTCTCCACATACCACCGTCCCCACCATCTAGTTCTAACACTATTGGGCAAATTTGGTCCTAACCCCCATTCAAAGACCCTACAAGCAGATAGGAAAGCTGAGGCCCCAGCCTAAGCATAATTTTGTGATGTCTAACACGAGCGCCATCTGTGGCATCCAATGTAACTGTTGATTGAGACTTATTTAAATCAAATCATTACTCCCTCTGACATCAAGATCAATACTCTATGCATTTTTAGCACACACACTCACACACATACACAAGCAGACATGATAATAATATATTCTGAAATATAGTATCTCCAAGTGGGAATTGAACCTTGGCCCGCGTAGCCGCTGCTGGGCGCGCTAGCCACTACACCACAAGATAAGATTTTCATCCTATCTAGACACTTTGCAAGTACCAACTACAAGGTTATTGACTATACAAAGCGCCGCCACGTCAGCACGAACTAGGCGGACTCGAACCGCTGACCGAATTGCACAGGGACGCTGCACATTGCGAGTCACTCTCTACCACCTTGCACCCCTGACGGCCAAATATACCACAAGGCCGCACTCTTGGGAGAAGTAACAACTAATATATATATACATTATACAATAACCAACGAGTGCCGGTGCTGCTACCTAGCGGTTGTCCAAACACGACAGCACACTCCGAAACACCTGCTTTCCTATCTTGCGTGTAGGGTCTTTGCCCCCATCACTGCATCGCGCCGTGCTGCCAAGTGTGGACGGGGCTTAAGTTTGTACACATCACACATGTAGTGTTCCTGTATCCTGTTGTGAACCAGTAGGGTGGGGTGGGGTCACACCGAACGGGGGGATCACCGTACGAAGGCTACAACGCGAAAATTAATTCAAATTTCGCGCCACCATGCCACCACGGATGCAGCGCCACCCTCAGTGAACTACATGCGAGCAACAGGGTAGACTTCATGACTAAGAGGTAGGGTGGGGTGGGGTCACACCGAACTGGGGGGATCACAGTCAAAAATTTATAAAAAACCTTAAATGACCCTTATTATCTGAGTTAAGTATTCATGAGGGTACCATAGGTGGGCCATATTGTGAAGTTTGTTTTGGGCACAGTGTGCACTCTCTCAGGTAAAAAATGGATTTTTTATGAATATTTTTCCACTAATAGTACGGTGTCCCCCCACACCACCCTATTCACCGTGACCCCATTCCCACCCTACAACCCCCTCATGACCCCCTCATGGGTCTAACACTAGTGGAGAGATATTGGTAACATTCTAGAGTCCTTTCTCGCCCTTATTAGTAGTTTTATTTTCTCCAGACCTTCACAGATCCCTTCAGATACCTCTAACACGTAATTATAAAGTGGGGGAGAGATAAGAAAAAGAAGAAAAAATTACTAACAAAACCTCAATAAAACCTAACCTAAAACCTAAACTAACCTGGTAAAATTCTAGTTCTTTCTTGCCCTTAGGTCTCGCTAGGAAGTTAATGATAAGGTTAGGTTAGTATTATTATTTTGGGGGAGTGGGGGTTGAAGGGGGCATCTCTCCCCCACTCTATAATTACGTTTTAGAGGAATCTGAAGGGATTTGTGAAGGTCTGGATAAAATAAAACCACTAATAAGGGCGGGAAAGGACTCTAGAATTTTACCGACGTTATTTAACTAGCTACCTGCATATGTTATATACATAATATATTTGTATCCTATTAGTTATTTGCACGTGACGTCACAGCGCTCTCCTTGCAGACACAAGACTTCGCAGATGCCATAGTGAGGAACCACTGATGGACTACTGATCGGTGGACTTGCTGCAGTGAATAGTAGTTATACAGCTAATTTCCCAATATAGGATAATGTTATGGCGTTATTAGGCGAACAAGCTGTGTACGTTCCCCTAAGAGTCTTTCGTTTGACTACTTGAAGTACACAAGACTCGATTTAGCTGTGGTGGAAAAGGTGAGAAAACATACCACATACACGCAGAGAGAAGTGTCTGGCTAACCTGGCAACACCTGACCTACCTGAGGCCATATCAATACAACAAAGAGACAAGACAAAACTGTTATCATAACTATCCTGTCCTGTTGCATTTTTATCATAATGGGGGATCGAGACCACGCCAGGGCTCAGAGGCGTAGTTAGGCCTGGGCATTGGGGGCTGTAGGCTGCAGCCCCGAATGTTTTATGAACAGCCCGGGATCTCAAATACCATTTTTTATCTATTTTATTTACTATTATTTTTTTTTTCTCACAAAAATAAGATAAGCTCTGACTGGGCCAACATAAAATTTTAGTAAAAAAAAGATATTTGGTTAGGTGTTACATAGCGTATGCTGATGGCATCCTTTTTAGGAGCAGGACATGAGAGAGGTGGAGAGAACAGAGGAGATGAGGAGTGCATGACAGAGGAGATGAGCAGTGCATGACAGAGGAGATAGGAGTGCATGACAGAGGAGTTAGGAGTGCATGACAGAGGAGATGAGGAGGTGCATGACAGAGGAGATGAGGAGTGCATGACAGAGGAGATGAGGAGTGCATGACACAGGAGATGAAGTGCATGACAGAGGAGATGAGAGTGCCATGACAGGGAGATGAGGAGTGCATGACAGAGGAGATGAGATTGCATGACAGAGGAGATGAGGAGTGCATGACAGAGGAGATGAGGAGTGCCATGACAGGGGAATGAGTGAGTGCATGACAAGGAGATGAGGAGTGCATGACAGAGGAGATGAGGAGTGCATGACAGAGGAGATGAGAGTGCATGACAGAGGAGATGAGGAGTGCATGACAGAGAGATGAGGAGTGCATGACAGAGGAGATGAGGAGTGCATGACAGAGGAGATGAGAAGTGCATGACAGAGGTGATGAGGAGTGCATGACAGAGGAGATGAGGAGTGCATGACAGAGGAGATGAGGAGTGCATGACAGTGGAGACACTAAAAACCTTTTGGAGAGGTGAAGAAGAGAAAATCAGATGGACAAGACACATCTCGCATTTTTTTCGAAGTGCATTATTTTCGAAGTGCATTTCTTCGAAGTGCATTTTTTTCAAAGTGCATTTTTGTGTGTCCTTGGCCAGTCCTTTGTGATGTAAAAAAAAGTAGTTATAAGACCGAGGTTGGTCAGATTTCAGTATTGAACAAAGAAAGCATTGGGAATATACAATCTATAGGACTGCTTCATCACGCCAAAGCTCTCTTTTTCTTAGGGTTTAACTCCTACTGATGAAAATAAAAATAATAACGAAGTTGAACCCCAACTCAGATTGTCTTAATTTATATTCATTTCATGTTTCGAAAGTTATCCTAAGCAAATTACCGGAGCCTTTTGGCAGAGCACAGTGTCTCACATCTTATATTCTCTATAGGCCAACTCATAAATAAATCGAAAATTATCCAGTAAAAATTTAAAGATCTCTTGGCTGGGCTAGGCCCCAATGTTTCAAGATCCTAAATATACCCCTGCGCAGGGCTCGCCAATTCTCACTCAGGCAATGGCCAAGGGTGGATATTGGGAAAAGTTTTCTGAGGGGCCAAGTTACCAAATATCCTAGTTTACGAGTACAACATACTGGACTAAATCATTCAGTATAGTTGTAGTATATCCTTTCAGCATACATAGTAATAAATAACCAGCTAAAACAATGAACCAGTGCATCACCAGTGGCGTAGCCTATGGGGGGGGGGGGGGGCACCTGGGGGGCACAGCTGGGTATGGGGGGCACTATGACAAGCGGAGCTCAGGGGCATTCTAATGCCACATAGAAGGGTATTAGGGCATATCGTCAGTCACAAGTCCCAGCAGATTACGACAGCCATGGCCAGTGGGTGAGGGGCACCTGGGGGGGGCTCAAAATGTTCATGGGGGGGAGGGCACGTGCCCCCCGTAGCTACGCCATTGGCTACAGCTGATCTGACGTTATATAAGGTAGAAATAAAACGAGGCAACAGCCATTACTTTGCAGGGAGAACTAAACAAGCCCAAATCACACGTAAGATCTCCCTCCCTCCCTCGCCCACTCACAGCGGCGCCGCCAGGACATCCTGGACTGGTGAATAGGGTGGTCAAGGTTGGACACAGAATCTAGTGTGGGGTGGTCAAGGTTGGCCATGGCATAGCCATTAAAAAAAAGTTTACATTTTCACTAAATCTATGACTCATGGCTGGGGTGGCCGTGACCTCCCCCTAGAGCCGCCACTGCCCATCATTTCTCTCTCTCTCATCTTCCACTCCCTCCCTTTCTTTCTCTACTTAACTTTCGCTGCAGAAATATGAAGAAAACCAACAAAACAAAGTATTGTTTGGCCAAAAATCCTCTTCCTCCTCCCAGCTGCCTGCACACACGTCCTGCCCCTTCACCGGCGCGCCCTCGACTGCCGCTCGTACCGGATTACTCAACAACTCAACACTGCTTCGATACACTAAACCTTTCCTTATTTCCTTCCCACGCCCTTACCTGTTGACCTTTGACCAATAATTATTGACCAGTAACGTTATCTAAGTCTTAAATGTTAGTAAATGTGAGTTAGTAATAGTGTTGGTATAGTTTTATAGCATATTTGTCAAGCTCATATTGATAAGGTTCGTTAATACTTGGAACTCATTGGCGTAGCGAGGTATCTATCAATGGGGGGCACTAGGCAGGCGGTGCTCAGGGGTTCTGATTCCACATAGAAGTGTATATTGCAAGATCAGATCAGTGGTAGGTATTCGAGCATTATACAGAATACGGCAGCCATGGACAGTGGGTGGGGGGGGGGGGGCACCTAAGGGGACACAGGATTATCACGCAGAGCACGTGCCCCCCGTAGCTAGGCCAATGTGCATGACCACCAGGGGCGTATCTAGGCCCAGGGAAAATAGCGCCTAGGGCATACGTTTTATATGCATGTTCACGGTTCTGTGCTGCGGGTTTTTTTATCTTTTCTCATTTTTCTTTCTACAGGAGTAGTACACTACATAGCACGTCATAATGATCATTTTTTTATAGTGGAAAGAGGAGGTAGAAGAGAGTGGCCTTCCAACAAGCAGGAGAGCAGGGCAGGACGTGTGGGACTGTGGGTGGGTGGCTGGGATTCGCTCTCTCTCTCTCTCTCCACTAAAATTGGTACAAAGTCAAAGGTTGTAAGCCTACATAGATACACTAGAGGTGTATATATAAAAAAAAAATTCTGTCAACAACGACACTGCAGTTATTTTCATATGATAGTTGGCCATTAACAACCTCTCCCAAACCAAACTCATTTTCTTTAGCTTGCTTAATAGGAATGGGAAAGATAATAGTAATACACATCATATAAATAACAATGATAATAATAGTAGTATTAATAATCATATTCTCAGTGGAAAGAGGAAGTCAAAGGGAGTGGCTCAGTGGCAAGGAGAGTAATGAAACCCGTGGGTAGGGAGAGTAGGTGTAAGTGAGGTCAGGTCAGGGCAGGACGCCACAGGTGCGTGTAGGTGGGTGGGGGATTATCCTCGTGAGGCTCGAGGCATATTTTAGAATAGACCACGATACAAAATCGTCGTTTTCTCGCACCACTGCCACCGACGTCACTAAGCTGTGGCTGCTGCGCGTGGTTTAACCTATAGTGTCTATTAATCTTGGCCATTATGACCTTCAACATAGGCTCGAAGCAGGGAACTTTTGGGCAAATGGTGAGCGCTCGAGCTCCTTGACAATTATTTTAATGTGGAAACTGTGTGGTGCATTATACAATATACATACGTAGGCCATACATAAATGTTGTATACTTAGGTACTGTGTGTGTGTGTGTGTGTGTGTGTGTGTGTGTGTGTGTGTGTGTGTGTGGATTAATGCGAAACAGTGCATTCTCTCTCTCTATCACATTGCCTTCCTCTCTCCCTCCCTTCCACACTCACTACCTCACACACAAGAAGGCGTGGTAACAGGCGTGGTAAGGGCGTGTGTTGGCTGTACTGTACTCGCCCACACCAAGACGTCACCTTGTCACAACACACACAGCTACGGACGAGGTACGTGCGTCCACTCTCCTCCAACCCGCGATCGCTGACAACTGAACGAATAACCTCTTAGTCTTAGGTTGAAGTTGGCTTGGCTCATGAGTATCCTGCCCTCCTATTGGTCCACCGTCTCTATGCAAGGTCAAAGAACGCCTCTGATTGGCTGACGAGGACTGTTTACATTACGTCACGTGCAGAGCTGGGCACTAAATACATTGAATGTATTTAAATACTAAATACTAAATACATGAGAGAAATGTATTTAAATACTAAATACTAAATACATGAGAGAAATGTATTTAAATACTAAATACATCAATTGTATTTAAATACATTTGTAAATAAATTTTAAATATACACAACTTTTAACATGTCCGAAAAAAATGGATTTCCTTTAGATTTCCTTAGAAATTTCCTTCTCAGGCCTAAATTTCCTAAAAATAAGGAAATTTCTTTGCAAGTGGAAACCCTGGGTCACTGTAACACCAGGGTTGCCAGATAGTGGGGCGGGATTATGGCCAAATTAACTGATAAAAAAGTATTTACATTTTTATATTATGAATATTTAAATACATTATATTTAAGTACTCATAAAAGTATTTAAATACATGACAACCAATGTATTTATAAATACATTTCTAAATACACAAATGTATTTAAATCCTGCCCCGCTCTGGTCCCGTGTCGTCGTTACCAATGCAGTGTTTTAAAAGAGGTATAAATAAATAACATTAGTCCAAGGAGCTTTATTTGACCGCCTTGCAAGGATCATAAATAAGAAAAAAAATGGTTATCAATATATACAATGCCTCCTAAGCTGATTCTTATTTTTTTGTGGAAGATAAATATATTCTATAAGCGGATATGTGACATCGGGACACAAGCGCCGGACACGACAACACCGCCGGGAACGCCGGGACGACGGAAAGGTGGCAACACTGTGTTTGTTATTGTTTATTGTTTTGACTTTACTCTGTTATTGCTGTTATTGTTATTATTATTGTTGTTATTGTTATTTCCGTGGCTCCCTTTGTGCTCCCGCCGCCGCTGCCTCGACACAGATATACAAACAAACACCTTGATAGAAAAATAAGACCTCACTAAACCCTAAATGAACGGACAGAATAATAATAATAATAATAATGATAATAATAATAATAATATAGATAATTATATATTGCCTACATCTATTGGAAGCAAAAAAATAAAGTGCTCTGTGTAATAATAATAATAATAATAATAATAATAATAATAATAATAATAATGATGATAATAATGATAGTAAGATCACTATATACAGCTACACATAACCTCCTCCTACTGCATACATATACATATACATACCACATACATTATCTAGCGTTAATATAATAATAATAGTGATAATAATGATAATAATACATAATAGTAATAGTAATGATAATACTTGACTGATGTTTTTGTCGTTATTTCATTATTTCTATCGCAAGAAAATATTCAAGAAATAATATTGATAATTCATGCTACAAATTAACTATTGACTATTATCATACTATTATACTATTATCATTACTATTATCACTATCACTATCACTATGAGTTAATAATAAGAACCGCCTTATAAATTGACTAGAGGAAAAAATATATATATATGTGTGTATCTATCAGGAAAATAATTATAATAGTAAAATCTAAATATATATAAAGCTACAAGGGGTGACATCTATAAAAAAAAAATAGCGTAGAAAACGGGAAGAGAGAAACTTACGAGAAATCTTACGAGGATCTTACTGGAGAAACTTACGAGGATCTTACTAGAGAAACTTACGAGAAATCTTACGAGGATCTTACTGGAGAAACTTACGAGGATCTTACTGGAGAAACTTACGAGGATCTTACTGGAGAAACTTACGAGAAATCTTACGAGGATCTTACTGGAAAATTAAGTATGAATATAATCACAATCTTTGCGCAAACTCATTACTATAGTCTATTTTTTTTAACGAGGCGAAAATTCCATTCTATCTTAAGGTCTCATGCTTAACATCTTCACGCCCAGATCTTTCTTTAGCTATAAAAAATTGTATATTGTCGAGCCATTAAATTACGGAAAGTAACTAAATAAACCAAATTAGCTATTGGACAATGATACTAAACAGGTCATACCAATAAAATATTGCTTATAGTCACTAAAAATCATCTTATGGTACCCAAATTACAATGAAAATTACGTTATGAGTCTCAAGGGGTTAACATTATGCCAATATTTACCTGATAATATCGTTAACTATGATAAAATACAGCTGAAATTTAGAAGAACCGTACTATTCCCTTCTCCTAACATCAAATATTAGTCAGTAAGCAGCAAGAGGTCAGGATTTTTCGCCTCGTTAAAAAAACCAGTCTATAGTGAGGGAAAAATCACAATTAACTATAAGATATACCAAGGGATGAGTTACACACTTTAGGATAGCCAAGATCACACTTATTTTTTCTTAAAGAGATATTAGTTATACGCAGGAAGTCACACCTTTCCAAACTAATAATTAATAATAATAATAATAATAATAATAATAATAATAATAATAATAATAACGAGAAGAGAAAAAAAGGTCATTAGCCTACCGTTAAAAAGGTCATATGCGTCTTAGGTCAAAGGTCAAACGAAGGGTCATGTGATCTCAGGGGTCATTGCTATAGGGGGGGGGGGATGTGGGGGGTTGTTTTGGCGGGAAAAATTTCATGGGTTGATTTGGCGGGAAAAATTTCATGGTGTTGATTTGACGGGGAAAATCATGGTGTGATTTGGCGGAAAATTCTGGTGTTGATTTGGCGGGGAAAATTCATGTGTTGATTGGCGGGAAAATCATGTGTTGATTTGGCGGGAAAATTCATGGTGTTGATTTTGCGGGAAAAAATTCATGGTGTTGATTTGACGGGGAAAATTCATGGTGTTGATTTGGCGGGAAAATTCATGGTGTTGATTTGGCGGGAAAATTTCATGGTGTTGATTTGGCGGGGAAAATTTCATGCGGTTGATTTGGCGGGGAAAATTTCATGGTGTTGATTTGACGGGAAAAATTTCATGGGGTTGATTTGATGGGAAAATTCATGCGGTTGATTTGGCTGGAAAAATTTCATGGTGTTGATTTGACGGGAAAAATTTCATGGTGTTGATTTGGCGGGAAAAATTTCATGAGGTTGATTTGGCGGGAAAATTCATGCGGTTGATTTGGCGGGAAAATTCATGAGGTTGATTTGGCGGGAAAATTCATGCGGTTGATTTGGCGGGGAAATTCATGCGGTTGATTTGGCGGGAAAAATTCATAAGATAACAGGCGCGACAGAGAGAGTAAGAAAGGCAAGAAAATACAAAAGCAATAGCAGGATTTATAGAAAAGAAAACAAGGAAAACAAATAAAGGTTAAACAAATAAATAAATAAAAAATAATAAAAATATAGCAAACGAGAGAGAGAGAGAGAGAGAGAGAGAGAGAGAGAGAGAGAGAGAGAGAGAGAGAGAGAGAGAGAGAGAGAGAGAGAGAGAGAGAGAGAGAGAGAGAGAGAGAGAGAGAGAGAGAGAGAGAGAGATATTCCCGCCAAGTAAATAATTAACAAAGAGTATTGAGTCATCACGCACACATACTGAGTACACACACACGGCCATGGAATACGTACACGGCCATCAAATACGTACACACATGGCCCTGGATAACGTACATGGCCACTGAATACATACATATGGCCATAAATATAAACATACATGAGGGTAAGATAATATAATACGTTCATGGCCATACAAAAACGTACATGTAGTTATTGGTGATAGAAATACCCATTAAATAATGCATCTAGAATACACACATGGCTACGTACACACACACACACACACACACACGAAGGATTATAAAAGGTACGCACACAGAGATATGATGATTGGCTTGTGTGTACGTGTGTGTGTATGTTACAGGCTTCATGTACACACGCACATACACACACATACACACACACACATACACTCATAGTACTTAATGACTACTATTTCTACTACTACTACTACTACTGCTACTATCACCACCACCAAAACTGCTACCACTACTACTACTACGACTACAACTACATTTACGACCATCGCTACTTTTACTATCTAACCAAAAACTCTCTCTCTCTCTCTCTCTCTCACACACACACACTCTCTCGCACATACACACACACACACACACACACACACACACACACACACACACAACACTCTCTCTCTCTCTCTCTACATCATCAGCCTGCCTCTCACATGATCATCCGCCGTTGCAACAGGGCGCAGTTTTTCCGTGAGAGGCCCGGGCAACTTGAAAGTATTAATGTCATACTTATCACGGTGGATCCTTCGCCAGTGTTTGAGCGCGCACACCACGCCTACCACACACACCACAGCCAAGGGGACCATGATCAACATCATCTGCCACCACGCCACGCCCACAGCTGGAATGGTAACAGTGGTAGTAGTGTGAGGTAGTGGTAGTCCCGTTGGTAAGGTGGAAATAGTGTGTGTGTTACGGTATCATCATCATCATTATTGTTATTGTTATGGTTTGTTTAGATAAGAACATAAGAACATAAGAACATAAGGAAGCTACAAGAGGCTGGGAGATCTACACGAGGTAGTTCCTGTTACTTATCACTACCTACATCCACCTTTCATCCCCATCCATAACACTGTCCAGCCTCCTTTTAAAGCTCCCTATTGACTCCGCACTAACTACCTGTCTACTGAGTCCATGCCA
>JACEEZ010025299.1:7500-12500 GCA_016584305.1 Chionoecetes opilio | reverse complement strand
TCAGGGCACTGCGCGTGGCACTTGTCCAGGCTGTGGCACCGCCGCTGGCACGCACACTGGCGGCAGTACCTCGTGGGGTCCATCTGAGGAAAATATTCAAGTTACCCTTAAGAAGTCATGTTTTCTGTGACGTGTAGGTGTAGAGCATGTAGGTGTAATAGAAGGAAACTATAATAATAATAATAATAATGATAATATAATTAGTAAGAACATAAGAACATAAGGAAGCTACAAGAGGCCGCGAGACCTAAAGCGCGTTTTCGCGGCCGCTCTGGCCCGGTCTGGACTGGGCTAGTCCCGGGCGGCCACTGTTTTTGCGAGGCAGTCTGGAACGGTTTAGTCCAGTCCAGCCCAGAGAGCAGGACCACCTTGGACCAGTGTGGGGAGAACTGGCGCATGCGCACTACAGTCAGCGGGGATGACGACCAGGAGCTTCTCGTGCTGCTGATAAGACATGAAACACCATGATGGCCGACCATAAGACTAAAGAAATTTCACGAAAAATTACAATATTCGCAATTTGCTGAAACATCTTGGGAAATTAATGTAGCGTCAACAACACTATATTGCATTTCTGCCCGGACGACCGCCCACTCGATCCCCCAGCCAATAGGAACGACGAATGGGACGGGGCCAGTCTCGATGTATTTTCGCGAGCATCAGTCCAGCCTGGAACGGTATAGACGGACTGAACCAGAGCGGTGAACGTCACGAAAACGCGCTACTACACGTGGTAGTTCCTGTTACTTAACACTACCTACATCCACCTTTCATCCCCATCCATCAATTTATCCAGCCTCTTATAAGAAACAAGCTCGTCAGGATGGCAAGGTTGGTAGAGACGTGAGCTCGCAATGTGCAGCGTCCCTGTGCATTCGGTCAGCGGTTTGAGTCCGCATAGTTCGTGCTGACGTGGCGGCGCTTTGTATAGTCAATAACCTTGTAGTTGGTACTTGCAAAGTGTCTAGATAGGATGAAAATCTTATCTTATTATCTTATAAGAAACAAAAGAAAAACAATCTTTCCTCCTTGTTATTAGTAATGCAATATAGTGTTGTGTTTCTAATAAATATATCCCAGGTTGCTGCGGCTATTATGTAACACCAGGATCCATGACGCTAACAACTATTCGGGGTAACAATGTCGTAACACCGCCAGGGCAACACAGACACAACCCTCGCTACCTAGTCTATTTTTTGTAAACGTGGCGAAAATTCCATTCTATCTTAAGGTCTCATGCTTAAAATGATGCCGCTGTTTACCTGATGATAGGGTTAACTATGATCAAATACAACTGAAATTTAGAAGAAGCGTAGTAATAGTATTCGTATTTTAACGAGGTGAAAAATGCTGCCCCCTTGCTGCTTACTGACTGATATTTGATGCCAGGAGAAGGGAATACTACGCTTCTTCTAAATTTCAGTTGTATTTTATCATAGTTAACCATAATATCAGGTAAACATAGGCATAGTGTTAGCTCCCTTCACACATTCCATAATCGAGCCACGATAGCGCCACCAATTTGATTATTGACGCTATCGTGAAATTTGACCCGATAAACGCAGACCACGATAGCCGCACAACAATGTCACGCTGCCTGTACGTATGTGTCATGACAGTCGTAAGATGGTCACGATGGAGTCATGATAGCTGTAAGACTACATCACGAATGGAAAATCAACGGTCATTTTGTCGTCACGATAGAGCTACGATAACCACGACTGGTGCCATGACGGTGCCATGAACGTATCACGATAGCGTCAAGTGCTAACCCCACACGTGTGGTTGCCATGGTGATGGAAAAGGAAGGGTGGTAGAGATGAAGGTGAGATAAACAGGGGTGGGTGTGTTGGTGATGGAGAATGGGGGGAAACGGGGGAGGGGGTTGTAATAAAGAAGGGGATGTTGGCGGGGAAACGGGGGGGGGGGGGTTTGGGGATGTAGAAGGCGTTGTTGTGTTGGTGGGGATGTGAGTAGTTACAAGGGGGGGGGGGGCATCTCCACGTGCTTAGGGAGTAGGGGGGTAAGAAGTAGGGGGAGGGTGGTGTCACCGCTTTGTGATGGACTAGGGGGGTAGGTAGTAGAGGGAGGGTGGAGGTGAATGAGAAAGGGGGGGCAAGGCGGAAGGGGGTGCATAAAAGGGGGGGAAGGTAGGGATGACAGCGCGCGTAACGGTTTCTTATCGTCACGATAGACATAAGACGATCACGATAGTGTCACGAAGCTGCTACATAGATAACGATAGCGTCACGATAGACTTACGATTGCTCTGCGTTGGGTACAAACATCGGGGAGCTTCCCGATTTTTTAGTGCACGCACTAACTTTTCATGGCCTCGGCCGAGCGCGTCACGAGCGTCACGATCGGTCACGATGGACCCATAACCAGGACCATGACGGCGCTGCCCATTGCATTGTTGGCGAGTTCGTGGTTCGATTATGGAATGTGTGACGGGGGCTTTACGCATGAGACCTTAAAGATACGTAGAATGGAATTTTCGCCTCGTAAAAAAACCAGACTATAGTATAATGCTGAAGGCCATTGATTTGATAAGCTTATTGTTTGACGCCACAAAAGCGAGGTTATGATGGCGCCGTCTAGTGGTAGTAGTAGTAGTAGTAGTAGTAGTAGTAGTAGTAGTAGTAGTAGTAGTACTAATAGAAGTAGTAGTAGTAGTAGTAGTAGTGGTATAAGTAGTAGTAGTAGTAGTAGTAGTGGTAGTATGGTAGTAGTAGTTGTGGTTATAGCAGTAGCAGTAGTAGTAGTAGTAGAAGTAGTAGTAGTAGAAGTAGTAGTAGTAGTAGTAGTAGAAGTAGTTGTAGACGTAGTAGTAGTAGTAGTAGTAGTAGTAGTAGTAGTAGTAGAAGTAGTAGTAGTAGTAGTAGTAGTAGTAATAGTAGTAATAGTAGTAGTAGAAGTAGTAGTAGCAGTAGTACTAATAGAAGTAGTAGTAGTAGTAGTAGTAGTGGTATAAGTAGTAGTAGTAGTAGTAGTAGTAGTAGTAGTAGTAGTAGTAGATGTTGATATGGTTTAAGTAGTGTCTTTCTTTTTTACATCCCAGGAACTGGTCAAGGACAGATAAAAAGCGCAATAAAAAGTCTGTTTAGTTTTTACATCCAGGAAATTGAAAAAAGGTGCATCTAAAAGTGGCGATATAATGTAAAAGGGAGCAAAAAGAGTTGTAGTGATTAAGGACCTTTGGGTTTCAGTGAGGAACAGAAGATGGGGTTTAGAGGAGAGGTAGTAGTAGTAGTAGTAGTAGTAGTAGTAGTAGTAGTAGTAGTGTAGTAGTAGTAGTAGTAGTAGTAGTAGTAGTAGAAGTAGTAGTAGCAGTAGTACTAATAGAAGTAGTAGTAGTAGTAGTAGTAGTAGTAGTGGTATAAGTAGTAGTAGTAGTAGTAGTAGTAGTAGAGAAGTAGTAGTAGCAGTAGTACTAATAGAAGTAGTAGTAGTAGTAGTAGTAGTAGTAGTAGAAGTAGTAGTAGCAGTAGTACTAATAGAAGTAGTAGTAGTGGTATAAGTAGTAGTAGTAGTAGTAGTAATAGTAGTAGTAGTAGTAGTAGTAGTATTATGGTAGTAGTAGTTGTGGTTATAGTAGTAGTAGTAGTAGTAGTAGTAGTAGTAGTAGTAGTAGTAGTAGTAGTTAAGTAGTAGTAGCAGTAGTACTAATAGAAGTAGTAGTAGTAGTAGTAGTAGTAGTGGTATAAGTAGTAGTAGTAGTAGTAGTAGTAGTATGGTAGTAGTAGTTGTGGTTATAGCAGTAGTAGTAGTAGTAGTAGTATAGTAGTAGTAGTAGTAGTAGTAGTAGTAGTAGTAGTAGTAGTAGTAGTAGTAGTAGTAGTAGTTAAGTAGTAGTAGGGTTAAGGTCTCATGCTTAGAATGATGCCTATGTTTACCTGATATTATGGTTACCTATCATAAAATACAGCTGAAATTTAGAGGAAGCGTAGTATTCCCTTCTCCTGACATCAAATATCAGTCAGTAAGTAGCAAGGGGGCAGCATTTTTCGTCTCGTTTAGATGATGTTCAATAAACCGGAAATTATCTTCAAGGTATTATTTGTCAGCGTTACAGACTGGGGAACGACACAGTTAAAATACATAACAAATTAAAAGCTTACCTCTTATTAAGCCATTAAAACAAATATATATAGATCTCTGAGTTAGCCGTCAATAACACTATAGTCACCACTGCACTAATGTCGCCAGGCGTCAACTATTACGAATGTTAGCATCACTACAGACTTGTATGTGCCACTGAAGACAGGTACATAATATAAACTACTGTGCATGCCTCTTCAGTGGCACATACAAGGCTGTAGTGATGCTAAAACTCGTAATATATGGCGCCTGGCGACTATAGTGCAGTGGCGACTATAGTGTTATTGACGGTAATGTAATTTGAACATTTCTTAAGCCATAGGAAACATAAGGAAATATTTTGAATCCATAACTAACAAGAGTACGAAGCAAAACATTTATATTGTTAAGTAAAAAAATAAGTACATTTGCAACATGTCCATTGCACGATACTGGAAATGCAGACCAAGGCATCAGGAAAAGGTTTTGCAATGTTATGGGTTTTCATCGCACACCCTCTAGGGTACAACACAGGGAAAGGTGATGCAACGCACTAGTCTATATTTTTTTTAACAAGGCGAAAATTCCATTCTATCTTAATTAACCAGGGGCGAATTAATTAACGAGGAGGCTCAGAGCGTTTTTTTTATTGTAATTTGGCTACCATTCAATTAATTAATCATTGGGGGCATACGCCGGGGGGCGCGTCGCCTCGCCCACCCTACGACGCCACTCCCGGGGGTCACCACGCGCGAGTCCCCATGCAGGCTCCCTTCCCATACCAAGCAGCTCTCGACAAGAAACATCAACTTGCCCCAGCCACGAGCCTTGTGGGCGCCCCTTGGCCTCCTCCACGCCGGATTGTCTCTTACAGATACAACCCGGTGAGAAGGATCGGTTTCAGGGTAGCGTGCCACATG
>JACEEZ010025299.1:0-2500 GCA_016584305.1 Chionoecetes opilio | reverse complement strand
TATGCCACTACTCACACCACCACCACACCACCACCACACACCACCACCACCACACCACCACACCCCCCTACATATACCACCCCCACCACCCACCACAAGTACTACTACCACACAGCCACCACCACCACTATACAACCACACCACCTAACTGACCACACATTCCTCACCACCACCACCACCACCACCACCCCACCAACCACCACCACCACCACCCTACAGCCCACCTTACCAACCACGACTAACTTACGTACTACTACCACACCACACACCACCACCACCACAACCACCCCACCACCACCAATCCACCACACCAGCAACCACTATAACATACCACCAACCACCACACCACACCACCACACACCACCAACACTTTCTACTACCTACACCACCTAACCACTACACCACCACCACCACACCACACCACTACTACTACTACTTACTACTTCTACCCAACCACTACTATTACTACCATTACTACACTACTACTACTACTAACTACCACTACTATTCTACTATACCTACTACAAAGGAACTACCTCGTGTGGTCTCGCGGCCTCTGTAGTTCCTTATTTTCTTATGTTCTACTACTACTACTACTACTAACTACTACTACTACTACTATACTACCACCACTACCATTAAAACTCATCACCTCTGCCAAGAAGGGTATTTTCCTCTTAGCATTGCTCGCATTTTCCTTCCCTATACAAAACCTTTCACCTATCTGAACACATTTCCTTGCATTCTCTCTTATAGTGCCACCACTCCTAAATGGCGGGTAGGGTGCGTCAGGCTGGGCAACACCTGTGTACAGTGGCGCCACTTTTACCAAACATGCGATGCGTAACTGATGTGATATATGTACAAGGCATCACGAATATGATAAACACATAGCAATACAATTTTAACGTAATATGGCAACCCTGTGGCATACGCTAAACTAAGCTAACCTAACCTTACCTAACCTTACCTAACCTAACTTTACCAAACCTTTCCTTACCTAACCAAACCGAACCTAAGCTAACCTAACCTAACCTAACCTAACCTAACCTAAGCTAGCCTAACCTTTCCTTACCTAACCAAACCGAACCTAACCTAACCTTACCTAACCTAACCTTACCTAACCTTTCCTTACCTAACCTAACCTAACCAAACCAAACCAAACCTAACCTAACCTAACCAAACCAAACCTAACCTAACCTAACCTAACTAAACCAAACCAAACCAAACCTAACCTAACCTAACCAAACCTAACCTAACCTACCCTAACCTTTCCTTACCTAACCTAACCTAACCTAACCAAACCTAACCTAACCTAACCTAACCAAACCTAACCTAACCTAACCTAACTAAACCTAACCTAACCTAACCAAACCTAACCTAACCTAACCTAACCTAACCAAACCTAACCTAACCTAACCTAACCTAACCAAACCTAACCTAACCTAACCTAACCTAACCAAACCTAACCTAACCTAACCTAACCTAACCTAACCTAACCTTACTCAACCAAGTCTAGCCTAACCTAACCATACATAGCCATTGCCTAACCATAACACTAACCACATAGTACCAATACATATTAACGTAACATGGCAACGTTGTACACAGGTGGTGTTGCCCAGCCTGACCGCATTCTAGCCGCCATTTAGGAGTGGTCGCGGTAACAGTGGAGTTCCTCATTGCTCACTATTACAACCAATTATGTTTCTTCTACTTATACAAGAAACAAAATCTACAAGAAAATGTTACAGTACACTCAGAAATAAGGGTATATTAAATGTATAATTGTTACATCGCACCATCACTACCTCATCACATCACATCCATCACATCACATCACATCACAATCACATCGCATCACATCGCACCATCACTAAGGCACCATTGTCGCCTCCGTGGTGCAGTGGCTAGCGTGCCTGGCTACGAATCTGCGGGCCCTGGTTCGATCCCGGGCCAGGGCAAGTCGGTGACCAGCCTACCCAGCTGTTCTTCCTTCCTTTCGGGGTTGATAAATGGGTACCTGGGGTAACCTGGGGAAGGTAACTGTGGTAACCCGGGAGTCACACTAGCCCTGTGTCCCGGGGTAACGGGTCCTCACCCACCACAGGCTCTAAGGGCTAATGCCACGGAGATGAGCACCGAGGCCACGCGCAGCTTAGCGTATGCCCCATCTTTACCCTTACCTTACTTATACATGAAAACAAGACCTACAAGACAATGTTACAGTACACACTCAGAAATAGGGGGGTACATTAAGGGTAGAATTGTTACATTGCACCATCACTACCCTTTTTAAACCCTATGTCCAGGCTGAGGGTAGATGCTGCCGATTAACCCTCATCTACCCTTATCTACCCTTTTAGACGAGAGGGTTGGAAAAGGGTATATTTGCGTCGATCCGAAAGGGTAGATTTGTTAGGGTAGAAAAAGGGTAGCAGTATTTCATCACTACAAACACCTTTTACCCTTTTTCTAGCCTTTTTTCTAGAGTGAGCCG
>JACEEZ010025298.1:63718-96218 GCA_016584305.1 Chionoecetes opilio | reverse complement strand
TTCACCCCGATCTGTCTGTCTGTCTGTCTGTCTGTTTGTTAGTGTACAGGATTTCTCGAAAAGTTACGAATAGATTTGGACCAAACTCGGTATACCAAGTCTATTTGGTATAAGGGAGAACTGATTTAATTTTGGATGAAATCGAATCACAACTGTTACCATGGCAACCAATTATTACATGCCTGGGCGGAGGTATGCGCCCTACTGAGTGCCCCCCCCCTAGTTTCCTAATTTCTTTATATTGGGTGTTTTTACTGTATGCCTTCGGGCGAGAATAACGTTATTATTATTATTATTATTATTATTATTATTATTATTATTATTATTATTATTATTATGTAAAACCGTGACATTATACCAAAACATTATATAAGATCGTTGGTAAATTTCAGGATATTGTAGCGTATATACGATGCTTGTGTGTGTGTGTGTGTGTGTGTGTGTGTGTGTGTGTGTGTGTGTGTGTGTGTGTGTGTTTGTCAATCTTATGTGTATGTCTGTGTGTTTGAGTTATTGTGTGTGTGTATGTGTGTATGTATGTATGTGTGTGTGTGTTATGGGAACAGTCATTGTTTGGTATACACACACACACGCACACACAAAACACACACACACACACACACACACACACACACACACACACACAGACACAGACACACACACACACACACACACACACATACACAATGACTCCGTGGTGTAATGGGTAGTCCGTAGTGTAGTGGTTAGCACGCTCGGCTCACAACCGAGATGTCCCGGGTTCGATCCCCGGGCGGAGCGGAAACAGATGGGTTGTTTCCTAAAAACCCGAGCCCCTGTCCACCCAGCAGTGAATGGGTACCGGGTGTTAGCCGGGGGTTTGTGACCCGTCTCCCGGGGTGCTGGCTTCCCCCAACACTAAAGATGAATGAGAAAAATAAATGTTGATATGGAGACGGGGCCATACGAGTGTTGCTCAGGCCCTGTAAAATACAACTAGATGAATACAACTAGATGAATACACACACACACACACACATGTACGTAAATCATGTACAGAAAGCATACTTACATGACAAAAGAGCAGTGTTGCCAAGGGCTTTTGGGGTCACGCAGTATTGCAAATCCCAACCATGCACCGGTGAATGAGAGAGAGAGAGAGAGATAGAGAGAGAGAGAGTACAATGAGATTTAATGTTTTACTGTTATTATGATCATTATTTATTCTCCTCCTCCTCCTCCTCCTCCTCATTATCATCATCATCATCATCATTGCACAAGCTTATATTGATCTGTTATAGATCAAGCTATCTTTAATTATCTTTAATTATCTCTAATTCTTACTTTAGAGAAAGCTGAAAGGTTAGATAAATTAAGTGTTGCAAATATAACATGTTGAGAGAGAGAGAGAGAGAGAGAGAGGAGAGAGAGAGAGAGAGAGAGAGAGAGAGAGAGATGGAGAGAGAGAGAGAGAGAGAGAGAGAGAGAGAGAGAGGTAAATATATAGATAGATAGATAGATAGATAAATGGATAGAGAGAGAGAGAGAGAGAGAGAGAGAGAGAGAGAGAGAGAGAGAGAGAGAGAGAGAGAGAGAGAGAGAGAGAGAGAGAGAGAGAGAGAGAGAGAGGTAAATATATAGATAGATAGATAGATAGATAAATGGATAGAGCAGATGAGAGAGAGAGAGAGAGAGAGGCGAGTTGAGAGAGGGATGAGAGAGAGCCGAGAGAGAGAGAGAGAGAGAGAGAGAGAGTGAGAGAGGACGAGAGAGAGAGAGAAGAGATGATGTGATATGGTAAATATATAGATAGATAGATTAGATAGATAACTGGATAGAGAGAGAGACGAGAAGAGAGAAGAGGGAGAGAGGAGAGAGGAGAGAGAGAAGAGATGAGATGTGAAGAGAGAGAGAGAGAGAGAGAGAGAGAGATAAAGTAGTCAAAATAACACAAATATTGAATTGACGTTATATTTTTTTCCATTAATTAAGTTGCCAAAAAAAACATAAAATTAAAATGTCAGCTTTTAACATTTTTACAAAGTCATAAAAATCCATCTGCGATCAAAACAAATGACCTTAGGAAGACACAGGAGAAAGTGGCTTTTTGTAGAGAGAGGTCAATGGTGGTCTAGAGAGAGAGAGAGAGAGGAGAAGAGATTCATAGAAAAAGATAGATATACATACAGAGAGAGCGAGAGATGAGAGAGAAGAGAGAGAGAGAGAGAGAGAGAGAGAGAGAGTATAACTATCTCTATCTCTATTCAAATCACAACCACGCTATTATAGACTCAATCAATCGGGTCTCGAACTAAGGAACAAAACACGTGACATCAACCCATTAACCACTGTGCCAAGAGAGAGAGAGAGACGGAAGAGAGAGAGAGACACGCGAGAGAGGGGAGATGAGGAGAGAGGAGAGAGAGAGAGAGAGAGAGAGAAGTTGTGTAATAGTAGATAGATAGATAAAATGGATGGGAAGAGAGAGAGGATGAGAGAGAGAGAGAAGAGAGAGGAGAGAGAGAGGAGAGAGAGAGAGAGAGAGAGAGAGAGAGGATGAGCAGAGAGAGGAGAGAGAGAGAAGAAGGAGGGATGGAGGGAAAAAGTGAAACGGTGGGAGGAAGTGTTGGGAGAAAGTGTGTCAACTCAAAACTCTCTCTCTCTCTCTCTCGTCTCTCGCTATCTCTCTCTCTCTCTATTCTATTCTGCTCTCTCCTTTTTTTTTTCGTTTCCCTCCAACCGACCGAGTAACAAACTTAAGCTTCACAAATGACACTTTTCTCCCTCTCTAAGACATTTTCTACATCTCTCTCTCTCTCTCTCCTCTCTCGCTCTCCGCTCTCTCTCTCTCTCTCTATCTATCATCTCTCTCTCTCAGCTCTCTATCTCGCTCCTCTCTCTCTCTAAACCATCTTTCACTTCATTATTTGCTTCACAAGTACCTCTTTCTCTCTCTTCTCTCTCTCCTTCTCTCTCTTCGTCTATCTCTCGTCTCTCTCTCTAGTCATTCTTCTCTCCATCATCTTCCCGCCAATACCTCCTTCTCGCCATCTGTGTCTTTTAAAACCATTCGTCTCTTAAACTAGCAGAGAAAAAAACAATAACATTTTCATATAGGCCAAGAATTTTGAGGCTTTTTTTAGATTTTTGCTTTGGTATTTTGAGTTGAATGACATCTTTTCTCTGACTTCTTTCCTCCATTATCTTCCCTCCATTACCCATTCTCTCCATCTGTGTCTATTAAAACCATTCGTCTCTTAAAATGGCAAAAAACCATTAAATTTTTCACACGACCCAAGAATTTTCCGATTTTGTTAAAGAGTATTTTTTGGTATTTTGAGTTGAATGACATCTTTTCTCTGCCTTCTCACCTCCATTATCTCTCCTCCATTACCCCATTCTCTCCATCTGTGTCTATTAAAACCATTCGTCTCTTAAAATGGCAAAAAAACAACGTAAACTTTTTCACACGACCCAAGAAATTTCGACTTTTTAAAGTGTATTTTTTTGTATTTTGAGTTGAATGACATCTTTTCTCTGCCTTCTCTCCTCCATTATCTTCCCTCCATTACCCCATTCTCTCCATCTGTGTCTATTAAAACCATTCGTCTCTTAAACTAGCAGAGAAAAAAAAAAAAAAAAATTCACATTGCCCAAGAATTTTGAGGCTTTTTTTAGATTTTGCTTTGGTATTTTGAGTTGAATGACATCTTTTCTCTGCCTTCTCACCTCCATTATCTTTGCTCCATTACCCCCATTCTCTCCATCTGTGTCTATTAAACCATTCTTCTTTTTAAGTGAGAGAAAAAAACAGTAAATTTTCACGTAACCCAAGAATTCAGTTTTTTATTTTTTGTTTTTTGGTATTTTGAGTTAAATTACATCTGTTCTCTCCCTTCTTACCTCCATTATCTCTTTCTATTACCTCATTCTCTCCATCTGTGTCTCTCTCTCCCGTTCTTCTCTTTAAGTAGGAGAGAAAAACAGTTACCTTCATACGACGCAAGAATTTTAAAATAGATTAGTTATTTTAAGTTTTTGAGTTTCTCTTCTTCGCCACATGTGTTCGGGAGATAAGTGGCTGTGGTTTCTCTATAGTTAAGCTTGTTAAGTGGGCGTGGTTGTAAGTGTGGGTGGAGGAAGGTGAAAGTGAGGGTGGTTAAAGCCGCGGTCAATGCTCCGAGTCCGAACATTAATGGCGTCGGTGGTTTGTTTACATTGTGGCCAAGTTAGGGTCGAGATTATTTACCGAGATTTCAACATACGAGATATATGTCAATGCACCTTTTTTGGGTTATCATAACAGATATATGTCAATACACCTTTTCGGGTTATACATGTGAATTAAATTTGATAGATAGATGTACTTTAGGCGTTTAACCCTTGAGGCCCAGAACGTAATTTTCATAGTTACGAGCGCGAGTCCTCACTGGATACGGGATTTTTCTCACATATAAGCGGCCGACCCGACCGACCGACGACCATCACGCTTTTCAGGAGCTTATATTTTTGGAATCCCTCTTCCGATTGCCAACGGTCTTGGGCATCTGATAAGGGGGGGTAAACCAATCAATCCCTATTTGTGTTGACATGTTTTGTCATCACTGTGAGGGAGTCAGCATGGCGCGTGCCGCGTGCCGCTCGTGAAGGGGTGTCAGTCAACGTTATCTTGCTATAGCTGAAGAAGCGGGCCGTAAACGACTAAGTTGAAATTTGGCTGTGTGGTTTGGACCACACACCTAGCAATGTCACACAGCAGTGAACTCGGGTGAAGCCGCACGTAGCGCACGGCACCACGTCCAGTAAATTTCCTTGCTATCGGGTTTCTACGGGCTCGCTCGTCCTTCGCCGATTAAGGCGTCTTACTGGTAATATATCCACCATTCCACGATTGTAATGAACATAAGCAATATTATATAGCTATGCCCTGTTTAATATCCTTGTCCATTAGCTAATTTGGTTTATTTAGTTACTTTTTCGTAGTTTTATGGCTAATAACAGACGATTTCATATAGCAAAGGAAAGATCTGGGCGTGAAGGGGTTAAAGATATGTATATTTTTATATAAGGAGATATATTCGTTATTTCTTCAGATTTCAACATATGAGATATACGTATATAGTAAATACATCTTTGGGTTATGCATTATACAGTATGAATAGATTTTGATGAATAGATTAATACAAGATGTTTAAAGATTTGTATATCTTTCTATAAAGAATTATATATCGTCGTTATTGCTTCAGATTTCAACATACGAGAATTTTCAACACAGCACACATAACCCCTTCACGCCCAGACCTTTCCTGGGCTATATAAAATTGTCTGTTGTCAGCCATAAAATTTCGAAAAGTCACTGAATATACCAAATGAGTTAGTGGACAAGGATACTAAACAGGTATAGCTATAAAACATTGCTTATAGTCACTACAAATCGTCTAATGGCACCCAAATTACAATGGAAATTACGTTCTGGGTCTCAAGGGGTTAAATACACCTTTTTGGGGGTTATACATTATGCAGTGTGAATAGATTTTGATGGATAGATTAATACTAGATGTTAGAAGTATGTCTGTGTGTGTATAACGAGATATATTTGTTATTTCTTCATATTTTCTTATAATTAGAATATACGTACACGTTTTCGGGCTATGCATTATAAAGTATGAATAGATTTTGATTAATAAATATATATATATATATATAAAATGTTTAACACCTTCACGCCCAGATCTTTCCTTGGCTATAAAAAAAGGTCTGTTGTCAAGCCATAAAATAACGAAAAGTCACTGAATATACCACATGAGTTAGTGGACAAGGATACTAAACAGGTCATAGCTATAAAACATTGCTTATAGTCACTACAAATCGTCTAATGGTACCCAAATTACAATGGCAATTACGTTCTGGGTCTCAAGGGGTCAAATAAATATACCTCTGTGTCTAGATAACTAGAAATACCATACTTTTTTTTCCTAATATATTTTTCTCAACTTTTTTTACCGAACCATTAATTAAAAAAATGAAAACGAAGAAAGAAAAAACAAATAACTTTCTTTAATACATGGTAATAATATTGATGCAAATTTTAACACGTAGTTCTGTGATGCCCAAATATACACACGTAACCTTGCAACACCCCCCCCTCCCCCCCCCCCATCTGTCACCCCCCCTACCCTCCCCCTGGTTCTTCCCCCGTCGCTTCCTTCCCCCAAACCATAAACAGTGAAGCAACCCGCCATCCCACCCCATCCCCCCGCCCCCTTTCCCCCTCCAACCCCACACCCCAAACCCCTCCCTCTCTATCTCAGCGCCCTCTTCACGCGCTCTCGTCTCGCGCGTCTCTCGCGCTCTCTCTCGCTCTCGCTCTCCTCTATCCACATGTTTTGAGACAAACCTCTGCTGTCTCTCATATCTATGCCGAGCTATAGCTTATCTAATACATTACGTTTCCTCTCTCTCTCCCTCTCTCTCTCTCTCTCTCCTCCCTCTCCCTCTCTCTCTCTCTCTCTCTCTGTCAACTCGCACGTTTTAAATACGTAGTGTATAATCGTATCTCTCCTCTCACTCTCTCTACTCTCTTATCCTCTCGCTCTCTCTTCCCTCTCTCTCTTCTCTCTCTCTCTGTCACGCACGTTTTAATAATTAGTATTTATAATAGTCTCTCTCTCTTCTCACTCTACTCTCTCTCTCTCATATAATCTCTCTCTCTCTCTCTCTCTGCTCTCTCTCTCTCCTTCTACTCTCTCTCTCTCTCTCTCCAAAAGTTTTAAATACGTAGCTATAATCGTCTCTCTCTCTCCTCCTCTCTCTCTCTCTCTCCTCTCTCTCTCTCTCTCTCTCCTCTCTCTCTCCTCTACTCTCTCTTATCTCTCCACAAAGTTTCGAATAAATACGTAGTTATAATCGTCTCTCTCTCATCTCTCCTCTCTCTCATCTCTCTCTCTCATCTCTCTCTCTCCTCTCTCTCTCGCTCTCTATCTCTCTCTCTCAACAACTCGTCAGCTTGAAATTGTGGAAAATAAGAGAAAAAAAGAAAAGTGAAAGTGATTTTCAAACTCTTTCCTTTGTGTCATTTTCATATTAGGACAAGATACAACAGAGAGAGAGAGAGAGAGAGAGGAGAGAGACGAGAGAGAACGATTGAGAGATGTAGGGAAGAGAGAGAGAGAGAGAGAGAGAGAGCGAGAGAGAGAGAGATGAGAGAGAGGATTTATAATTACGTATTATTTAAAACGGGCTTGAGAGAGATGAAGAGAGGGAGAAGGACGAGAGAGAGGTGAGAGACGAGAGAGAGAGAGATGAGAGAGATGAGAGAGAGAAGAGCAGAGGAGAGAGAGAAGAGAGAGACGAGAGGAGAGAAGAGACAGAGAGAGAGAGAGAGACAGAGAGAGAGACAGAGGAGCAAGAGAGGAGAGGTGATTTGACTCTTTCAAGACCTTGTATATTCTATTTCCAAACACAGTGCACTCTCTCCACTCTTCCTCCTCTATATCTCTCTCTCTCTCTCTCATCTCTCTCCTACTCTCTCTACTATCTCGCTCTCTCTCTCTCTCACTCATCACTTTTTTCTCTCATACATCGGACAACAAATAAAAAAAATCATTAGGTGTAATTACAAATAGAATAGCTACTACAATGTCTCTCTCTCTCTCTCTCTCTCCTTGGAGCTAGACCATTTGTCTCGGAGAGAGAGAGAGAGAGAGAGAGAGAATATTTAGTTGGAACACTTCTCCACTTTCAGTATCGTTTATCTTCTAATTCTCATCATCATTTCATATCTTTCATATATTACTATAAGTACACACACACAAACACACAAACAAACACACACACAACACACACACACACACACACCACACGGACACACACACCACCCACACACACCAGGGTACCCGTGGTGTTAGGGAAGCACGCCTACGGTTCACAACCGAGAAGTCCGGGTTCGATCCCGGGCGGAGCGGAAACAGATGGGCTGTTCAGTAAACACGAGCCCTGTTCCACCAGCAGTGAATGGGTTACCGGGTGTTAGCCGGGTTTGGACCCGCCTCCCGGAGGTGGTGGCTCGGCAAACAATACAGCATCTAAGGATGAATGATAAAAAAATGTTGATATGGAGACGGGGCCACACGAGCGTGCTCTGGCCACGGTAAAATACAACTGAGATGAATACAAACTAGTATGAATTAAACACACATAAAGATCGGTAATAATGAGCTCCATAGCTCGCAAGGAGAGGGTGAAACTGGCGATCGCGAGCCAGCTCGCGTGGACAAAGACCATGGGTGAATGACACACACACACACACACACACATAATCCTTCCCCCTTCCCCCTTCTCCCCCTCCTTTTTCTCTTTTTCGGGCGTATTTAACCTATAAATCCCCCATTTTATCCCCATACAGCCGCAGACTAAACTACCTCTTATAAGACCCCTTCTCTCTCCTCTCCAGGCGTAGCGCGGGCGCCTTTTTTATCCCCATACAGCCGCAAACTAAACTACCTCTTATTAGACCCCTTCTCTCTCCTTCCAGGCGTACCGCGGGGGTGAGCGCGGCAGCAAGGTGGTGCAGATCGTAAAGCTGGTCTGCGTGACAGCCGTGGTACTCACTCTGCTGTCAGGCTTCTTCATCCTCTCCTCGAACTACATGAAGACACGAGCCTGTACCTGCGACTCCCGGCCCCTGGTACGTGTGTGTGTGTGTGTGTGTGTGTGTGTGTGTGTGTGTGTGTGTGTGTGTGTGTGTGTGTGTCGTGGGCAAATAGGGTTAAATTTATACTTCTTGTTTTGATGAAGGTACGGAGTGTGGGGTGGAGAGAGATGAGAGAGAGAGAGAGAAAGAGAGAGAGAGAGAGAGAGATAGAACGAAGAATGAGAGAGATGAGAGAGAGAAAGGGAAGAACAGAGGGTGAAAAGGGTTAAATTATAGGAGGAGGAGGGGAGGAGGAGGAGGAGGAGGCGGAGGAGGAGGAGGAGGGAAAAACAGTTGAAAGCATAGAAGGGGAGAAGAAGGGGGGAGAGAGAGAGAGAGAGAGAGAGATGGAGAGTAAGAGAGGAGAGAGGAGAGAGAGAGATGAGAGAGAGAGAGAGAGAGATGAGTAGAGAGAGAGATGATAAAGTTTGTAGTAGGCTCACCACCCCCAAAAAAAATAATAATAGTTACAACACTTCAATCCATTTTTCCTTCCTTCTTCTCTTCTCCTTCCTTCCTTCATTCCTTCCTCCTTTCTATCTTCTCCTTCCTTCCTTTCCTTCTTCCTTCCTTCCTTCCCTTTCTTCCTTCCTTCTCCTTCCTGCTTTCCTTCCTCCCTTCCTTCCTTCCTTCCTTCCTTCCTTCCTTCCTTCCTTCCTTCCTCCCCTTCCTTCCTTCCTGCCTTCCTTCCTTCCTTCCCTTTTCCTACCTTCCTTCCTTCCTTCCTTCCTTCCTCCCTTCATCCTTCCTATCTTCCTTCCTTCCTTCTTCCTTCTTCCCTTCTTCCTTCCCTCTTCCTTCCTTCCTTCCTCCTTCTTCTTCCTTCCCTTCTTCTTCCTTCTTCCTTCCTTCCTTCCTCTTCCTCTTTCTTCCTCCTTCCTTCCTCCTTACTTCCCTTCTTCCTTCCTCTTCCTTCCTTCTTCCTTCCTTCATTCCTTCCTTCCTCCTTCCTTCCTTCTTCCTTCCCTTATCCTCCTTCCTTCCTTCCTTCCTTCCTTCCTTCTTCTTCCTTCCTTCCTATCTTCTCCTTCCTCCTTCCTTCCTTACCTTCCTCCTTCCTTCCTTCCTTCCTCCCTTCTTCTTCACCTTCCTTCCTTTCTTTCTGACCCTTTCTTCTCCCTTCCTTCCTTCCTCACTTCTTCTTCCCACCATCCCCCTTCTTTTTTTCCTTCCTCCCGTCCTCCTTCTCCCTTCCTTCCTCACTCACTTCATCCCTTCCTTCCTTCATCCCCCCCTAAAAGACAAGAGGAGGCAACCAGCAAGAACAGCCCCCTACAGGCGGTACTGCTTTCCTTCCTCCTCCCGCGAAGCTCATGCCTACAGGAGAACAGGAGATGAGAACAGGAGATGAAGGAGAGGAAGATGAACGGGAAACAGCCTGGGACGCGGGAGATGACCCCGGTGTTGGGAGATGACGTACCCACCGATGAACAGGTGAAGAGCAGAGGAGAGAAGAGAAGAGAGAGAGAGAGAGAAGAGGAGAGAGAGAGAAGAGAGATGAGAGAGAGGAGAGAGAGAGAAGAAGAGAGAGAGAGAGAGATGAGAGAGAAAGTGACCCATAGACCCACACACACACACACACACCACACACACACACACAACAACACACACCCACATACACACCACACAACACTAAACTTTAAAGAACATAAGAACCTAACGAGGAAATTTAGACAACTACAGGCGCTAATAGACTCAAAGTAAAAAAAAAAAAAAAAAAATATAAGCCCCTCCCCCACAGGTCGAGACTTGATCGAGGAGTGGAGTGAGGCTGAGCAGCGGGTGGAGGAGAGATGATATAAGGTGGAGGAGGATGAGGAGCGCACTGGAGGAACATTACATTCAGCGCACGCAGGCACACCAGGACACATAATGAAGACAAATTCCTCTGCTGTCGGACTGCGATTCTGGCAACCACCGACCTTGGTAAGCTTTGATATATAATATATAAATAATATAATCAAATAAGTAAATGAATATAGTTATATGCACCCCGAAAAAGAAATACACAAGAGCAAAACAAACAACTTACTTAAAATATATCGAAACAAAGGTAAGGTGGAAAAATTGATAACACTTCACCCCCATATCTTCCTGGCTATACAAAAATCGTCTGTTGATATCCATTAAACTAACGACAAGTCATGTTAGAAATGACCAACAGACATAACATAACACACATTAGTTAGTGGACCAAGGATTAACTAAAACCAGTACAATATGATATATATCTAGAATCCAATAAAAAATATGTCTATAGTTATCTAATTACAATAATGGACTGGTGTGAGCACCACGCTTAAAATAAACGAAAAAGTCACTGAATATACCACATTTGTAAGGGGACAAGGATACGGAAACAGGTCCGTAGTATAAAATGTTCTATAGTCATTAAACATGCTAATGGTACTCAAAGACAATGGAAAATTACGTCTGGGCTCAGGGGTAATACTGAAAACATAATAATGGTGTAGCTAATATTAGAATGGGGCAAAATAGTTCAAAGTTCAAGCCCCCAATTTGAGAATAAGTTTTTGAATGGCCGATTTGGTCAGTTACAAACGGTCCTCTATAGTCTAAAATTCAGCCCCGATTTGGTAAAGTTTCAATTTTGCAAGCATAATAGTCTCTTTTTTAACGAGGCCAAAAATGGTGCCCCGATGCTTACTGGAATGATATGATGCCAGGCGCAAGGAATAATACACTTCTAGCTAATTTCAGCTGCTATTTATACTAGTTTTAACCATAGTATCAGGTAAACCTAGGCATCATTTTAACCAGGAGAAGGGAAAGGAAAAAATAACTAACGCTTTTCTTAATTACAGTTGTATTTTATCATAGTTGCCATAGTATCAGGGAAACACAGGCATCATTTTAACAGGAGAAGGGAATAACTACGCTTTCTTCTTAATTTCAGCCTGTTATTTTATCATAGTTAACCTAGTATCAGGTTAAACAAGGCATCATTTGAACCAGGAGAAGGGAAATACTATGCTTCTTCTTTGATTACAGTTGTATTTATCATAGGTAACCATAGGATCAGGTTAAACACAGGCACTTTTAACCAGAGTGAGAAGGGGATAATACGCTTTTCTTAATTACAGTCTGTATTATATCATAGTTAACCATAGTATCAGGTAAACATAGGCATCATTTTAAGCATCAGACCGTAAGATAGAATGGAATTTTTGCCTCGTTAAAAAAAATAGACTTTAGTGAAAAATTTCAGCCCTAGATTTGGTCAGTTTTAGAATGGGTTCCTAACTTCCTATAGAGTCCAAAATTCAGCCCCCGATTTTTTAGATAGTGTAGTTTTATCCTTCTAGTGATATTTAGCTTCAGTTTTTTTATTATGTCGATTTCAGCTTAACTTTGCATAACTATTAAATCTTGACTGGAATCTATATTTCCATTTGTCAATTCAGGCTATTTTTTGTTTCGTGAATAATATGGATGATTTAGCTTAAGATCTGTAGTTTAATTCAATTTTAGCTAATATCTGAGTTTACTTTTCAATTTAGCTAAATCGTAGTTACTCTCAATTTTAGTTTAAATCTGTAGTTATCTCAATTTAGCTTAATATCTGTAGTTACTCTCAATTTAGCTTAAATCTGTAGTTACTCTCAATTTTAGCTTAATTCTGTAGTTTACTCTCAATTTTACTTAAATCTGTAGTTACTTCAATTTAGCTTAATTCGTATTACTTTCAATTTAGCTTAATATCTGTAGTTTATTCCAATTTTATTATTCTGTAGTTACTCTCAATTTTAGTTTATCTGTAGTTATCTCAATTTAGCTTAATATCTGTAGTTACTTTCAATTTAGCTTAATATCTGATGTTACTTTCAATTTAGCTTAATATTGTAGTTTACTCTCAATTTTAGCTTATATCTGTAGTTACTCTCAATTTTAGCTTAATATCTGTAGTTTACTCTAATTTGTTAATTCTTATTTACTCTCAATTTTAGCTTAATATCTGTAGTTTACTTTCAATTTTAGCTTAATATCTGTAGTTTACTCTCAATTTTAGCTTAATATCTGTAGTTTACTCTCAATTTTAGCTTAATATCTGTAGTTTACTCTCAATTTTAGCTTAATTTTACTATTTCAATGTCATTTTTAATTCAGTTATGCAATTTTCTAGTCAAATTTTCCAATGCAATTAACAAGCGATCATTAAGTTTAACACTGTACATTTAGAACGGTGATAAATACACCATCTATCCATCTATCTATCTAATTATCTATCTATTTATCTATTTATCTTTCTATCTATCTAATTATCTATCTAATTACCTATCTATCTATCTATCTAATTATCTATCTATCTATCTAATTATCTATCTAATTATCTATCTATTTATCTATCTATCTAATTATCTATCTAATTACCTATCTATTTATCTATCTATCTATTTATCTATCTATCTATCTAATTATCTATTTATCTATCTATCTATCTAATTATTGATCTATCTAATTATCTATCTAATTATCTATCTAATTATCTATCTATTTATCTATTTCTCCCAGGCCGGCAAGGAAGTGAAACTGCGAGGTAGAGAGGCGCCAGATCCCCATTGCTCCGGGCGTGCTATCCCAAACCATCCTCGTCACATGCAGAGACGACAGCAAAGACGACAACAACCCCAACAACCCAAATAGCAACCAACCAGGACCCAGAAACAACCTCCCCAGACCCCCCTTATCCTCTTAGCACCTCTCATGAAGATGCTGACGTCACAGGCCGGCCCACAACCTCGCTTAATCCCTATGTCCCGCGGGCCTATCCCAATGCTATCCCAACCTCGTCACATGATGCAGACACTACCCATGCGAAACCCCTTCAACATGCCACACTCAAAGCCTCGCATGACGCCAATGAGAGGTCCCATAGCCATCGCAATGCCCCAAAACCAAGGACCAAGTAATAGAATGCTACCCAGGCATATGCAACCTGTCGTTAGGCTTATCCCACGTGTCCTGACTGGCCCTAGGGATGATTCTGGTCCCCTCTCCCTTGTTGGTCTTCAGCGCGGCGCTCTACCATTGCCCCAAGCTAGGTCCCGCGCCCCGCCCAGCCCCGTCAGCCTGTCTCCCTTCCCTCCTCGTGGTGTTGGCCTACCCCCGTTCCTGCCTATGAATTGTGAGTATTAGAGTGTTTGAGAGAGAGAGCGAGAGAGGGTGCAGTTCATTTGGTACTGAAGCGATTGGTACTGAGGTTAAGTGATCATCAGTTCACTTCGTCCACGCGCCATATGGGACACAGGTTAATTAGGCCTCAAACCGTCTAGGCCACGAGTCAATTGGGACCCAACTCGAAATGGCCATAGAGTCAGATAGGACCCAAAACCGTGGGGAGAGAGAGAGGGAGAGAGAGGAGAGAGAGAGAAGAGAGGAGAGAGAGGAGAGGAGAGAGAGAGAGAGAGAGCGGAGAGAGGAGAGAGAGAGAGAGAGGAGAGGAGAGATATAGGGAGAGAAGGAAGAAGGTACTGATCGATTGTAAGAAGGAGGAGGAGTAAGAAAATTGTTTTGTGTGTGTAGGAGAGAGAGAGAGAGAGAGAGAGAGAGAGAGAGAGAGAGAGAGAGAGAGAGAAGAGAGTTGATTAGTTAGTCGAATCATATTTTTCCTTTCATCTATTTACAGGAACTACCACGTGTAGGTCTCGCGGCCTCTTGTAGCTTCCTTATTTTCTTATGTTCTTATGTTCTGTCTCACTTTCTTCGTCATCTAGGAAAAACCCAACTTATAATCATTGCTAATATACTATCTATCTATCTATTTCACTCTATATCTATCTATCTCTTTATCAGTATGTAGGAAGTAGACTAACTTTATCTAGTGATCAATTATCTTATATTTCTTCGTCATCTGAAAAAAACTAACCTAGCTGTCATCATTACCAATTAATATCCTATCTATCTACCTATCTATTGAACTCTCTCTCTCTCTCTCTCTCTCTCTCTCTCTCTCTCTCTCTCTCTCTCTCTCTCTCTCTCTCTCTCTCTCTCTCTCTCTCTCTCTCTCTCTCTCTCTCAACAGTCCTGGGAGGCTAAACCCATGCCCTCTCTCTCTCTCTCTCTCTCTCTCTCTCTTCTCTCTCTCTCTCTCTCTCTCTCTCTCTCTCTCTCTCTCTCTCTCTCTCTCTCTCTCTCTCTCTCTCTCTCTCTCTCTCTCTCTCTCTCATCGTTATATAATATAGATACCAATACACTATCTATCTATCCTAACTAACTTTTATCCCCATACAGCCGCAGACTAAACTACCTAACTCTCTACCTAACCCTAACTAACTCTCTCTATCTCTCAACAGTCATGGGAGACGCCAAACTGATGCCCGCTACACACATGGAGATGAACCAAGCACCAAAATCCTTCAACAACAACAACAAAAACCACCACCAACAGAGTGTAAACAAACAGCCGCGCGTCGAGTTCGGGCCGCCTAAAGGACACACCCTGATCTCCGACTCCCGCCCTAACGCCCGCCCGAACACCCGCCTCATCGCCCTCCCTAAAGGAATCACAGTCCATACATTACCCCGAGAATTCAACCCTCGTTCCCCTATGGATCTCCCCGTTTCCCTAGCCCGTTTCATGCAAAATCCCAAGGAATTCACCCCACGTGCCCATATGGATGTACGCAACCCCGCTTTCCTACCCCGTTTCATGCAAAAACCCCGCGAATTTAACCCTCATGGCCCTATGAATCTGCCCAACCCTGGTTCACCACCCCGTTTCATGCAAAAACCCCGCGAATTTAACCCTCATGCCCCTATTAACATGCCCAACTCCGATTCACCACCCCCTTTCATGCAAAAAGCCCGCGAATTTAACCCTCATGCCCCTATTAACATGCCCAACTCCGATTCACCACCCCCTTTCATGCAAAAACCCCGCGAATTTAACCCCCATGGCCCTATGAATCTACCCAACCCCGTTTCACCACCTCGTTTCATGCAAAAACCCCTAGAATTCCCCCCACGTGCCCCTATGGACTTACCCCACCCCGTTTCCCCACCCCGTTTCGCGTCAGAGCCCCGTCGCAGCCCCGTGCCCCCCACTATTGAGGCTGACGCAGAGGTTGTAACCCACCCGCAAACCTCCCCGCAAAGTGACGGTCCGCAAGAACCTTCCCGTAAACATCATCTGCTCATGGTGAACTAAGCAACTTTTTCTGACCATCTGTGTAACTCTCTCTCTCTCTCTCTCTCTCCTCTCTCTCTCTCTCTCTCTCTCTCTCTCTCTCTCTCTCTCTCTCTCTCTCTCTCTCTTTCTCTCCTCTCTCTCCTTCTTCTCTCTCTCTCTCTCTCTCTCTCTCTCTCTCTCTCTCTCTCTCTCTCTCTCTCCTCTCTCTCTCTCTCTTTCTAGTAATGGTCGATGTTTGAAAAGAAAATTATTGGAAATGTGATTTATATTTAGAATTTTTGACAATTTTTTAAAAACTATTTTGACTAGATTTGACTTTTTTTTTTTTTTTTTTTTTTTATGAGCCTTTTATTATTTTATTAATTTTTTTTTTTTTTTTTTTGGCATTTTTTTTTATGTTGGTTTTTTGGTTTATTTGTCATTTTTTGTTTTTTCTCTTTTTTTTTAGGATTACAGTTGAGGTTTTTTTTTTTTATTATTTGAGTTTTTTTATGTGATCAAATTATTGGCCATTCTTCCTCTTCTTCTCCTCCTCCTCCTCACTCTCCTCCTCCTTCCTCCTCCTCCTTTTCTTTTTCTTCTTCTTCTTCTTCTTCTTCTTTTCTCTTCTTCTTCTTCTTCTTCTTCTTTTCTTCTTTCTTCTTCTTCTTCTCATCTTCTCTTCTCCTCCTCCTCCTCCTCCTCCTCTTCTCTTCCTCCTCCTCCTCCTCATCCTCCTCCTCCTCCTCCTCCTCCTCCTCCTCCTCCTCCTCCTCCTCCTCCTCTTCTCACTATTATTATCACTATTATTATTTTTATTTATTGATATAGTGATCACTTGTTATTATCATCGTTGTCATTGTTATTATTATTGTTATCATTATTAATATTGCCATCATTATGACTCATTATTATTTTTTATTATTATTATTATCAGTTATCAATTATTATTATTATTATAATTATATTATTATTATTATTATTATTATTATTATTATTATTATTATTATTATTATTATTATTATTATTATTATTATTATTATTATTATTATTATTATTATTACTACTACTATGGTGGTGTAGTGGCCAGCGCACCGGGCTACGAATCTGCGGGCCCTGGTTCGAATCCTGGCCAGGGCAGTCGGCGTGCAGCCCACCCATCTGTTCATCCTTCCTTTCTGTGATGGTTGATAAATGGGTACCTGGGGAAACCTGGGGAAACCTGGGGAAGGTAACTGTGGTAACCCGGGTGTCACACTAGCCCTGTGTCCCGGGGTACCACAGGCTCAAGGGCTAATGCCACGGAGATGAGCACCGAGGCCACGCACACCTTAGCGTATACCCCTATCTTTACCTTTACTATTACAATCATCACTATTATTATAACTATCATTATTACATTTGGTTTGTCATTGTTACGAATATTTTTCTTTTTTCATTATTTGTGGAGAAATCCTAAAAAAAAGAATCCATAGAAAATATTACCCCCAAAAAAATATATCCTGTAGAGATACATCGATGGAATACCTTTTGGCTATTCTAGGATTCTATTTCTGTCCTAAAAAATATGTGTGCGATAACTATCCACTTTTCTTACCCATGAATTAACTACCGTAGATAACAGTGAAGTCGCCACCTGCAGTAATGTCGCCAGCCACCAAATACTACGAATTATAGCATCACTACTGCTGTGTATGTGCCACTGAAGATGATACACAGTAGTTTATATCATGACTGTATAATCTACCCTGTTTCAGCGTTGTTTTATGCTTTGTAGCTGCAAATATAACTGTTGCGCATTTTGCTTCTCACGTTTTTCTTGGCGCGACGACAGACAGTAAACAGTAGCCTTTCGGGCGGCAGGACACAAGACTTGCCAGATCTTTCAAACTTGAATAGAATTTGTTTTCACGTTGGCAGGCAGACGAATTTTTATATATCCAAGCATCTTCCGCAGCTAATATATAGAGAGACTTGTTTTACTTTACCTCTAATTTCCCTGAATTCCCCAGAGTGGCGACTCAACTGTTGGGTTAAAATACTAGCTGGCGACTTTACTGTAGTAGGTATAGCAAGGTCACCACTCTGTTTAATTTTTGTAATTTGTTCATTTATAGCCCTAATATGACACAGATGAAGACACAAAATGACACAGACTCTCCAGATAGCCCCTTCTAACTGTCCTGAAATCATGGATGTAGAAATGTAAGTATTAACGCCACCACACGGCTGTACATAACAAAGAAACGTTGTCCTGGCGACTTTACTGTTATCTACGGTAGCGCTAATTTGTAAAGCTATTTTGGATACGAAGAAAAACTTACACATTTATAAAAGAGGAAAAACCATCGTGTTCTTTACTGGCCTTCATGACGCTGCAATAAATATATATCTGTGTTTAACCCTTCACACCCAGACCCATTAACCCCTTCACACCCAGACCCATTAACCCCTTCACACCCAGACCCATTAACCCCTTCACACCCAGACCCATTAACCCCTTCACGCCCAGACCCATTAACCCCTTCACGCCCAGACCCATTAACCCCTTCACACCCAGACCCATTAACCCCTTCACGCCCAGACCCATTAACCCCTTCACGCCCAGACCCATTAACCCCTTCACACCCAGACCCATTAACCCCTTCACACCCAGACCCATTAACCCCTTCACACCCAGACCCATTAACCCCTTCACACCCAGACCCATTAACCCCTTCATACCCAGACCCATTAACCCCTTCACACCCAGACCCATTAACCCCTTCACACCCAGACCCATTAACTCCTTCACACCCAGACCCATTAACTCCTTCACACCCAGACCCATTAACCCCTTCACACCCAGACCCATTAACCCCTTCACACCCAGACCCATTAACTCCTTCACACCCAGACCCATTAACCCCTTCACACCCAGACCCATTAACTCCTTCACACCCAGACCCATTAACCCCTTCACACCCAGACCCATTAACCCCGTGCACACCCAGACCCATTAACCCTTCACGCCAGACCCATTAACCCTTCACACCCAGACCATTAACCCCTTCACACCCAGACCATTAACCTTCACACCCAGGACCCATAAACCCTTCACACCCAGACCATTAACCCCTTCACACCAAGACCATTAACCCCTTCACACCCAGACCATTAACCTTCACACCCAGACCCATTAACCCTTCACGCCCAGACCCATTAACCCCTTCACACCCAGACCCATTAACCCCTTCACACCCAGACCCATTAACCCCTTCACACCCAGACCCATTAACTCCTTCACACCCAGACCCATTAACCCCTTCACACCCAGACCCATTAACCCCCTCACGCCCAGACCCATTAATCCCTTCACGCCCAGACCCATTAACCCCTTCACACCCAGACCCATTAACCCCTTCACACCCAGATCTTTCCTTACTGGTATCTATAAAAAATTGTCTGTTGTTAGTCATAAAATTAAGAAAAGTCACTGAATATACCAAATGAGTTAGTGGACAAGGATACTAAACAGGTCATAGCTATAAAATATTGCTTAGAGTCACTAAAAATCGTCTAATGGTACCCAAATTACAATGGAAATGACGTTCTGGGTGTGAAGGGGTTAACGAGAGCTTAGTTGCGTCAGCAGGTGGTGTCTGGCAAGTTATTTAAAGAGCGCCGCGTCAGAATTTACTCAGTAGCTGGCAAGACGCCGTAGGGAGAGGTTATTAGTTGTCCTGTTCTCCCGTCCAAGCCTTCATATCGGGATTCCCAGGTAATTAAAACTCCTCTTAAATCTCACAACCACTACATTTACATACAGAAGTACATTAGGAAGCATTGAAAGAGATAATAGTAAGGATTCTAGATATTTCAATAGCTTGTCGCTGCCGTATTAATATATATATATACCGTATATAAATGGCTGGGGTATTCTGTACAATGCCCTAATACCCACCACTGATCTGATCTTAGAATATGCCCTCATACCCTTCTATGTGGCATCAGAATGGCCCCGCTTGCCTAGTGCCCCCCATTGATAGATACCCAGCCAGCCACGCCACTGCTAACAATGCAATCCAGTCCTTTAACAACCCACAAACTACTCAGCACAAAAAAAAAAAAAGCTATCCTCCTCTCAATCCTCTGCGACGTTGTTAATGAGTTCGAAGCACTCACGAACCCTGTCAATATTAACTTTAAAAAATACTACAAAACTATACCCGCACTATTACTAACTCACATTTGCTAACAATTAGGACTTAGATAACGTTACAGGTCAAGAATTATGGGTCAAAGGTCAACAGGTGAGGGCGTGGGAAGGAAATAAGGGAAAGGTTTAGTGTTTCGAAGCAGTTTTGAGCAGAGTTGAGTTGCTTGAGTATTCCGGTACCGAGCGACAGTCGAGGGCGCGCTAGCTATCAGGCAGGGTGTGTGCAGGCAGCTGGGAGGAGGAGCAGGGCGTGCGTGTGTGTGTGTGTGTGTGTGCAGGCAGCTGGGAGGAGGAAGCAGGGCGTGTGTGTGTGTGCAGGCAGCTGGGAGGAGGAAGCAAGGGGCTGGAAGCAGGGTTGTAGTGATGATGGTGGTTGAGGTGGTGGTTGTGGTGGTGATGGGGGTTGAAGTGGTGATGGGGGTGGTGATGGGGGTTGAAGTGGTGATGGGGGTTGAAGTGGTGATGGGGTTGTGGTGGTGATGGTGGTTGTGGTGGTGATGGTGGTTGCAAGTCTTCCCGTCACCACTATAGGACTGGTGACGCGCTCGCTGCCTTGCTTCCCGTGACTCGTGTAACCATCAAGGTATACAGGTAACTAGGTAATGATGACATGCTGGGTGTGATGGGGGGGGGGGCTATTATAGGATAACAAGGGACTCGCAACCTAGAGCCAGGACTTCAACCCCTTCACACCCAGATTTTTCCTTTACTATAAAAAATTGTATATTGTCCAGCCATAAAATAACGAAAAGTCACTGAATATACCAGATTAGTTAGTGGACAAGGATACTAAACGGGTCAATGGGTCATAGCTATAAAATATTGCTTATAGTTACTAAAAAGCGTCTAATATGGTACCCAAAATTACAATGGAAATTACGTTCTGGGTCTTAAGGGGTTAACATTACTTACCAGTCTTAAAACTAATGAATCAATGTTTTCGAATAGTTTTTGATTCACGTAAATATTGATTAGACATTTCCACAACTGTACGTCCGCCAAAGTATCTCACAGGATAGTAATAATAATAGTAGTAATAGTTATAATAATAGTACTTTATTGATAGTTCATAATTGCACAGTCGTCGATGGATTAAAATTATAAAGTAAATTTTACCTGAAGACAACTAATGATCAAGTTCAGTCAATTATTAAGTATTCTTATAATACTTTATTTTTTCAAGTCACAACATTATTGATTCACTTTTTCTATATATTGCAAGAGTTCTGTTATTGCCAAACTATTTCACTTTTAAAGGAGTAAGTTTTGTCTAATTTGTGATTTTTAAGGAATATCTGGAAGTATCATGTCATTGTGAATTGGCTGAAATAGGGACTTCTAATCATTGTAACTGAAAACTGACTCCAGATTCGTGTTCAGCATGCCCGATAACTGCTAGGAACTAATTTTCAAGCAAATCTATTTTTCAAAAAATATTGCAAATTTTGTAAGTTCAGTACCTCTTTTGCCTTGCAAAGTTTGCAATATTTTTTGAAAAATAGATTTCCTTGAAAATTAGTTCCAAGCAGTTTTCGGGCATGCTGAACACGAATCTGGAGTCAGTTTTCAGTTACAATGATTAGAAGTCCCTATTTCAGCCAATTCACAATGACATGATACTTCCAGATATTCCTTAAAAATCACAAATTAGACAAAACTTACTACAAGACATAAAAATATGCTAGGCATTGCTAGATTAATCATTACTTCAATACAACGATCAGTATTAGTATTAGTATTTTTAATCCCTATTTGAGCCACCCATGCGATTGTTAAAGTACTTATAAAAACCTAGGAATACTATAGCAATCCTATGGGACTTCTAATGCCCTCCTATGACTACTGTAGGATGCGTGAAGGAGCGAAGAGGCTCGTGAAGGACTCTGAAGGATTGTATACAAAGCGAAGGATACTTAAAAAAAATAGTTCTCCTCCTCCCATTTCCTCTCCTCCCTTTCTTTCCTCCTCCTCTCCTCCCTTCCTTGTCCCACTTTGTCCCTTTCACATCGTTAAAAAATACTATAATTAAAGTATGTACATCTCGCCCTATAATAACCCTATATACCACCATATATTTCACATAGAATTTTTTTTTTTATTATCTATGTATTTACAGGTGGTGGTGGTGGCCTGCCTGCCTTGCCTTGCCGGGAGGTCTGAGGGAGCGGAGAGCAGCCTGCCACACACACACAGCCTGCCGCGGCCTGCATGAACGCCGCAGGACAAGGCAGCAGTCAGATCTACAGGAACTACCACGTGCAGGTCTCGGCCTCTTGTAGCTTCCTTATGTTATCTATCTATTTCCAGCATGGTGGTGGTGGCGGTGGTGTGACCTGACCTGACCTTACCTTCCCCCGGCCTGCCACACACACACACACACAGCCTGCAGCAGCCATTGCCCGAGTCATTAATTAGTCCAGAGTGTCACCCTCAGTAATTGGTAGTTTTGTTGCCAGTGTTGTTAAGAGTCTGAATGGCTCACAAAGATATTTACTGATTGGATTTTTTTTTTTTTTTTTTTTTTTTTTTTTTTTAAAATACATTTTTTCTTGCGAGAAAGCTTCTAGTTTGCCTCCGGACGCTCTTCAGAGTATCATGGACTTAAGTGTCTGGCGAGAACAATAAAGTGTCCCTATTTAACTTCCCTTTTCTTACATCACTGTACGTATAACAACATGCAAGCTAACTAACTGAACACACTTATGAAAAGTAAAGTATCAGTACGTGGCTAACTGTAGTGTTGTTACCCTCTTCTTGTGGCTAAGCTCAACAACTCGATTTATGGACTGCTGTTGGCTGGCAGGCGACTTTTGGCGTAGGGCAGAGGGAGAAGTCGCCTGCCAGCCAACAGCAGTTCATAAATCGGGTTGAGAGAACACCCAATGTGGTTTTCGCCTTATTTCTCCTTATTGACAAGACTTTCTCCTATGTTTACCCATGGCCAAGCTAGATGACCTTTGTCTACACCTTCCCCAAGGGTCGTGGGCATGATTTAGCTCTCAATTCATGGGATTTCTCATGAAAACTTAAAATGTTCCTGGATAAAAAAAAAAAAGTCGCATGGATTAATTAAGCAGTACATAATATATTCCACTTTTATTATGGTAATTATTTTCTGTATAGGTGGAGGGGGGGGAAGGGGGGGAGCCATGGCCACTGTAGAACCCCCCCCCCCCCCACTAGAATCTGCCGGTGAATATTATAGGAGTGAAATTATGTAAGACAGGAGCTTATATGGTAGTTGACATGATAATAGCTGAGAGTAGTGATAGGAAATGACATGACAAGAGGAGTTGACATGACAATAGCTGACAGTAGTAATAGGAAATGACATGACAGTTGACATGACAATAGCTGAGAGTAATGATAGGAAATTAGCTACATGACAAGAGAGGAGTTGACATGACAATAGCTGAGAGTAGTAATAGAAAATGACAAAATAGTTGATATGACAGTTGACATGACAATATCTGAGAGTAAACAAAAAGATATGACACGACAAAATAACTGACAGTTGACATGACATGACAGTTAACATGACAATAGCTGAGAGTAAACAAAAAGATGACACGACAAAATAGTTGTGTGAGTTAACATGACTGACAAAGAGAGTTGACATGACAATAGCTGAGTAATAATAATAGGAAATGACATGACAGGAGAGTTGATATTATTGACATGACATTAACAGAAGACAGTAATCAAGAGGAAATGACATGACACAAAGAGTTGACATGAGTTTTGTTTGTTTAGAGGATATACAATTCCTCAGAGTCGTAGTGATCTACCGCTGCAGGTTAGTGTTGGGGGAAGCCACCACCCGGGAGGGGGGTCACAAACCCCCGGCTAACACCCGGTACCCATTCATTGCTGGGTGGACAGGGGCTCGGGTTTTAAGAAAGACTAACCATCTATCTTCGCTCCGCCCGGGGATCGAACCCGGGACTTCTCAGTTGAGCCGAGCGTGCTAACCACTACACCACGGAGTACCCACAGTTAACATGATTCATGATAATTATGACGAGGATGATTATAGGCAATTATCTTTTATCAGTGCTGGGCACGCGATCCAAAAATAGGTGGTCCACTATCGCTATTCCGCGATCAAAAATTTGGCGTAACGCGATCGCGGAATATTTATTTAAGTGTGAATTAAAATTCTGCGATAGTTTATTCCGCGATCGGTAATTGCTAGCGAAGTTTTTCTTCATAGAAATAAAGCATTAAGCCATTATAGCCCATTAAGTAATAACTGTTAAAAGTCAAAAGTAAAAATTTTGGATCGTGGACTAAAAATCGTGGAATTAAAGGCAAAAAAAATTGCGATTGTGGAATTTTTTTTTGCCTTTAATTCCGCGATTTTTAGTCCACGATCCAAAATTTTACTTTTGACTTTTAACAGTTATTACTTAATGGGCTATAATGGCTAATGCTTTATTTCTTAGAATTTAATAAAAATTCCGCGATCGATTTTTGGTAATCTGCGATCGTGGAATCGCGGACTATAATTACGCGACGTCCAGCACTGATCTTTATACACCATTGTATTACTTGTGATATATATATATATATATCAGTAAAAGCCTTATAACTGGGCACGATAGGGGCTCTGGCCCTTGCCGAGTTATTCAATGTGCCGAGTTATTCAATGTCCTCCTCTGATATGGGTTATAAAAAAAAGGAAATCCAGTACTGTAAAAGCATAAAAACTACACTTACCAGTGAACGGGTAGAATGTGCTGGATTTGATATCAAACTGAGCACAAATAGCACACATGGACGCACCTGCATCCATCCTTGCCAGCACTTTCACCTTTTCCTGCAGGCTCAGACTCTTCAATTTCATTCCCTTCCTGCTGGAGACACCCTTGTGTGATGGAGCTGACATCTTGATATACAGTACTGTATGATGTAATCCCAAAACACGTAAAATAGGTGGCAAAGTAAAGCAAAGGTCAGGTACCAGCGTGTAGGCTGTCAGCTGAGCCGTGTTTATGTCGTCAAAGCACCGTCTTGGATACGAATTCCGTTTTTTGTCGAAATTGAAAAAGGATTGGTTTCTGCTTCAAAAACACAACAAGCTTGGTAGGAGCCGAAATAATAATCAATGCAAAACATTGCAAACAATATCACAGAGTAGTATAACACACATTTCAGCAAGTGTTATTGGATTGGGATTCATAATCCAAGACGGTGCTTGGACGACAAAAACACGGCTCAGCCTACACGCTGGTTCCCGACCTTTGCTTTACTTTGCCACCTATTTTACGTGTTTTGGGATTACATCATACAGTACTGTATTTCAAGATGTCAGCTCCATCACGCAAGGGTGTCTCCAGCAGGAAGGGAATGAAATTGAAGAGCCTGAGCCTGCAGGAAAAGATCAAAAGCCATGCCGAGTTATATCAAATTCCGAGTTATATAGTGCCGAGTTATAAGGGTTTTACTGTATATATATATATATATATATATATATATATAGAGAGAGAGAGAGAGAGAGAATCTTAACCCTCAATCAAATATGAAAGTCTTCTATTTCTAGCAAAGCAAAATTCATAACAGTGATGGAGGGTATTAGACGGAGACAATATACACATAGGTAATAAATCCTAACATAGCAAGTCTATGAATGAATAACTTAACTGATGATGATAATGATGACCATGTTAATTATCATCTTTAGTGGTGACAAGACTGCTCGAGTGTAATTTTGTAAGGTTGATAATTGCACTCGAGTGATGGAGAACGAAAGTGCTGGATAAATGGTGTTACGTAGAGGAGTGGTGGTCGTAGTAGTAGTAGTGGTAGTGGTAGTGGTAGTAGTGGTAGTGGTAGTGGAGGTAGTAGTAGTAGTGGGTGGAGGTAGTAGTAGTAGTAGTGGTGGAGGTGGTAGTAGTAGTAGTGGTGGAGGTAGTAGTAGTAGTAGTAGTGGTGGAGGTAGTAGTAGTAGTAGTGGTGGAGGTGGTAGTAGTAGTAGTGGTGGAGGTGGTAGTAGTAGTAGTAGTAGTAGTAGTAGTGGTGGTGGAAGTAGTAGTAGTAGTGGTGGTGGAGGTAGTAGTAATAGTGGTGGTAGAGGTAGAGGTAGTAGTGGTAGAAGTAGTAGTAGTAATAGAAGTAGAAGTGAAAATAGTGGTAGAAGAAGATTGAAGTAGTAGTAGTAGCAGCAGCAGAGAATCATAAACACCACAACCTATACGTAAACATCCTAAACCACCTCTCGACTTGATCTAAACAAACCATATCTATAAACGCCACGAACCGTACTGCACACCACCTATCAACACACTCCTATATGTGCCTATAATTACAGATCTCTCCCAAAACAACATCTATAAACGTCGTGAAACTATAATTCCTTGGCAACCGGCCGTCCGTCCAGTATGGCTTTGATGTCGTCGGCGTCCAGCGTCTCGTATTTCATGAGGGCGTCGGCCAGCGCCTTGTGTTCCCTTGCGTGTGTCTTGAGAATGTTCCTGGCTCGCTCAAAGGACTCCTGGGTGGGGAGGGGGAGGGGGGGGAGAGAGAAGATCAGAACATAAGAACATAAGGAAGCTACAAGAGGCAGGGAGACATAAGAACATAAGGAAGCTACAAGAGACCGTGAGACCTACACGAGGTAGTTCCTGTCACTTAACACTACCTACATCCACCTTTCATCCCCATCCATGAAATTATCCAGCCTCCCTTTAAAGCTCCCTAATGACTCCGCACTAACTACCTGTCTACTGAGTCCATGCCAATCATTCACCACCCTATTTGTGAACCAGTTTCTCCCTATTTCCTTTTTAAATCTACGCTTTTCCAGCTTGAATCCGTTACTTCTTGTTCTACCCTGAGAGAGAGGGAGGAGAAAGAGGAAGAAGAAGAGGAGAGGAGGAGGAAGAGGAGGAGGAGGAAGAGGAGGAGGAAGAGATGGAGGAGGAGTAGGAAGAGATGGAGGAGGAGGAGGAGGAGATGGAGGAGGAGGAGGAGGAGATGGAGGAGGTGGAAGAAGAGGAGGAGGAGGAGATGGAGGAGGAGATGGAGGAGGAGGAGGTGGTGGAGGTGAAAGAAGAGGAGGAGGAGATGGAGGAGGAGATGATGGAGGAGGAGATGGAGGAGGAGGAGGAGGAGGAGGAGGAGGAGGAGGAGGAGGAGGAGGAGGAGGAGGAGGAGGAGGAGATGATGGACGTGACTTCTTGTTCTAGCCTGGTTACTAGCCTAGGTTACTCAGAGGGAGAAGAAGTAAATGCTGATAAATGACAAATATAGAACTCCTTAAAAATATACGAATGTACGAATCTACTGGTGTACGAAACAACTTGTGTACGAACTGACTGCACCCCACACATACACACACACAACCCTACACACACACACACACAACCCTACACACACACACACACACAACACAACCTACACACACACACACACACACACAACACAACCCTACACACACACACAAAACTACACACAACACCAAAACTACACACACACCACACACACCCACAAACACAACACACAACACAACACAAACCCTACACACACATACAAAACTACACACACCCCAAAACTAACACACACACACACAACCCTACACACACACACACACAACACAACACAACCCTACACACACACACAAAACTACACACACACACACACAACCCTACACACACACACACACAACACAACACAACCCTACACACACACACAAAACTACACACACACACAAAACTACACACACACACACACAACCCTACACACACACACACACAACACAACACAACCCTACACACACATACACACACAACACTACATACACACACACACACACACAAAACACAACACAACCCTACACACACATACACACACAACACTACATACACACACACACACACACACAACACAACACAACCCTACACACACAACACTACATACACACACACACACACACACAACACAACACAACCCTACACACACATACACACAACACAACACAACACAACACAACACATACACACACGCACACGCACACGCACACACACACAACACTACATACACACACACAACCCTACATACAGAACACTACACACACACACACACACACACACGTACCTGCAACAGCCTCTTAATCTCCCCGTCGATGGCCTCCTTGGTGGACTGGCCGAGCGCCTCCCCGGTGTTGATGAGCTGGCCGGTGTTGTCGTCAAAGGTGCGGAGGCCCACCCTGTCACTCATGCCCAGGTCCTTCACCATGTGGGTGGCGATGGTGGTGGCTTGCTGGGCGGCAGGGAGGGGGGGGGGAGCGTTAGGGGCCTACAGTGTCACTCTAAGGATTGGAGTTTTGCATTTTCCCACTCTTAATCAGGGCGTGCAAACGGTTTAAGGGAACGAAAACGAAAACCGGAACGAACGAAATTATGGTCGGAACAGAAACGGAAATGAAAACGTCATCATGTTTACTGTTCCTGAGCACAAACTATTTTGAAATCCCCGTAAGCGGTTAATAAAACGGTATTTTTTCGTTCCCTGCCATATTTGTGACTCCTCCATTGTCACTTCCAGTACCCAAATGATTGAAGTCAAGGCATCTTTTATCTGCAAGCATTCTTCAATCTTCATAGCCTAATGGTTGGTGCGGGGAATTTCGGTGTGAGTGTCCTAGGTTCGAGTCCTTGGAGTAGCACATGTAGTCATTGATGTCATGGATTAGGTATATCTAATTAGTGGGCTGGTGATATTACAAATTAATAGTTTTACCATATATAATATTAGTAAATAATTAGTGATTCCTGTCTTTAGGAGGCCTGAGATTGCACACTCCTACACCAGGCTTCCTGTGTTGTACATGTCAATGTGTTGCCTTATGTAAGTCTTATAGTGATAGAGTTGTTACGACATCTAAGGCTTTGATTTTGTTGGCTACTGTGCACCATGAAATGCATGGCTTTATTACCATCTATAAGAATGTAGTCATGTACAGGCATTATTATATATAGGGCTAATAACATGTTCATTACAGGGTTTGAGAATAACGTTATAACCGGTTTTCACTTCATTCTAACCGGTCAGGAATGTTGTGTTTGGAGGACCAACGAAAAACAAAACGTTAATAATACTGTTTCTGATCGGAAACTAAACCGTTTGAAAAATAATTTCGTTTTTAAGCCCTGCTACCCCTTGAGTCCCAGAACGTAATTTATATTGTAATTTGGGAACCATTAAGACGATTTTTTGGGTGAATATTAGCAATATTTTATAGCTATCACCTGCTTACCATCACTGGCCACTAGCTAATTTGGTATTTTTAGTTAATTTTCGTTATTTTATGGCTAACAAGAGACAATTTTATCAAGCCATGGAAAGATCTGGGCGTGAAGGTTAGTGTCCCTTTCAGAAACCCTTGGCGGCCCTGCTCTGTGGCTTGTTGGCAACGCTTCACCACCGCTATTCCTTAGTATGAAATCTTCCGTATTGAAATGTTCCCCGAGCAATGATTTGTCTGACGCCATTCCGGTGTATTTTATAAGGCAATCTTCCTGGGCGACACTTTGGGTAGCCAGAAAGGTCAAGGCCTAAATGTTAATATAGTGTTTTGGCTACATCAACTTCACCCTTTTGTATGTTGTGTATAAATAAAGATCCTAGGCAGTAATAAGAAGCACTTCTGGATCTAACACACACAGATCAGATGAACCATTGTATCCAGGAAGGTGTTTATGAACAAATATCTTGTCGCCCAGTAGCTGAAAATTGTTCTTACTGGGCGACAGTTTTCCATCACTGGGAGACATTTTGGTCGCCCAGTTACCATGTTATAAAATGCACAGCGCCATTCTCCCTCTATCCTGCTATAGAAGAAGAGGAGGAAGAGGAAGAGGAAGAGGAGGAGGAGGAGGAGGAGGAGGAGGAGGAGGAGGAGGAGGAGGAGGAGGAGGAGGAGGAGGAGGAGGAGGAGGAGGAGGAGGAGGAGGAGGAGGAGGAAGGAAGAGGAAGAGGGTAGGATAGGAGGAGGAGAGGAAGAGGAGTGGATAAGAGGAGGAGGAGGAGGAGGAGGAGGAGGAGGAGGGAGGAGGAGGAGGAGAGGAGGAGGAAGAGGAAGGAGTAGAAGAGGAGTAGGAGGAAGAGAGAGGAGGAGGAGGAGAGGAGGAGGAGGAGGAGGAGGAGGAGGAGGAGGAGGAGGAAACAGGGGAAGTGTAGAGGAAGGGCCACGTGGAGGGAAGGAAACCGACGGAGGCGGCTGGAGGAGGAGGGGCGGAGGAGAGTGCGAGGAAAGCTACAGCAGGTGAATGCCAGGTGGCGTGACGACATCGCCACGTTAGTCGCCGCCACCGCCACCCAACTCAAACCGGGCTGACAGCGCGCTACTTTCTGTCTGGCCCGCACCACTAAACCGTCTGCAGCCCCGCCTGGCTCCTCCCTGTCTTTTACAAGCTGTAGCGCTGACAAGTCACAGGGGTTTTGATTTTAACCCCTTCACGCCCAGATCTTTCCTTGGCTATATAAAATTGTCTGTTGTTAGCCATAAATAACGAAAAGTCACTGAATATACCAAATGAGTTAGTGGACAAGGATACTAAACAGGTCATAGCTATAAAACATTGCTTATAGTCACTACAAATCATCTAATGGTACCCAAATTACAATGGCAATTACGTTCTGGGCCTCAAGGGTTACAATCTTAGTGCTCTCTCCCACCTTGAGGTCAGACGAGGCCCCCGAGGTGACCATCTCCGTGCCAAAGATGAGTTCCTCAGCGGCGCGGCCCCCCATCAGGGAGTCCATGGTGGCCAGCATCTGGGAGCGCGTCATGTGGTACTGCTCCTTGGCCGGGATATAGGCCGTCTGTGTGTGTGTGTGTGTGTGTGTTGTGTGTGTGTGTGTGTGTGTTGTGTGTGGGTTGTGGGTGTGGTGTGTGTGTGTGTGGGGGGGGGGGGGGGGATAAGAGGTGTGGTATTAGGCATGCGAAGCTATCCTATTTCCTCTACCTTGTTTCTTTATCCTCTTCTCCTACTTTTACCCTCTCTCCTTTATCCTCCTCCTCCTCCTCCTCTTTCTCTCCAATCAACTTCAACTATCCTTTATCCTTCCTCCTCCTCCTACTCCTTCTCTCTCTTCTTAACAGCACAGCCCCCCCACCGGTAGCGATAAGGGGGAGGTGGTAGCGGAGTGGTTAGCGTCTCTGACTGGCGTTCTCGGTGACCCAGAGTTCGATCCCCGAAGAAACCCAAAACTTTTCTGCACCGTCGAGTGGCCTAAAAACACCCACATGCCCTGTCCATCAACTCTGCCTTGGATTGCGAGTGCCTGGGAGGACACAGGGGGGCGGCATGAGCCTCTAATCACAGGCGTCACTATAACAATCCTGCCTGCGCCACCACGGGCGAGGACCAACCATCACAGCCCTCAAGTGAACCTCCAGAGCCTACCATCCGAGCCCTGGGTCACCACTGCCTACAGGCGCTATAGGCACAAATGTATATATATATATATAAACACCCCCCCACACTCACATGTCCGAGGGAGGGGCCGCGAGGAATGATGGTAACCTTGTGGAGGGGGTGGGAGTCCCGGGTGTAGTGAGACACCAGGGTGTGGCCGCCCTCGTGGTAGGCCGTCACCAGGTTGGCCTCCTCGTCAGGGATCCGCGACTTTCTCTCAGGACCTTCACCGAAAAAGTGCATCTCATGAACATCCGCCACGCAAGAAAATCGCATTATATTTTTTTCTTTGCAAAAGGTACGCCACTGTGTGTGTGTGTGTGTGTGTGTGTGTGTGTGTGTGTGTGTGTGTGTGTGTGTGTGTGTGTGTGTGTGCGTGTGTGTACTCACCCATCAGCACTTTGTCCCGGGCAGCCTCGAGGTGCTTCATGGAGACGAGTCCACCTGGTCAGCAGCCGCCCTCAGTGCCGCCTGGTTGGTCACGTTCTTGATGTCAGCACCTGGGGAACACTACAGTAAAGCCTCTCATATTGGGATAATTGGGCCAAGGAGTGGTCCGAGTAATGCAAGGATCCGAATCATGGGGGGATTATATATGGGGGGATAGGTATAAAAAAAAAAAAAAAAAAAAAAAAAAAAAAAAAAAAATTTGGTGTATATTTTTAATAATATAAGTGAAAGTGTGTTGTGTTGTGTGTGTGTGTGTGTGTGTGTGTGTGTGTGTGTGTGTGTGTGTGTGTGTGTGTGTGTGTGTGTGTGTGTGTGTGTGTGGTATAGGTTCCGCCCCCCGTGGCGGAATCCCATCATATACCACATTTTTGGAATCAGGTTGACCAGGGGAAGGTTTTAAGCCCACTTATGAGATGGTCCGATCATTTTTTTTTTTTTTTTTAGCAGCCTATTAGCGATAATTGTGAAAAAAAGTGGGTTGCGAGAATTGAGGAAACCTTGATGTAGGGTGATGGGTAATGGGTGAGTGAATGGGTGGGGGTGATGGGTGAATTTGGGTGAATGTGATGGGAAGGGTGATGGGGTGAGGGAATAGGGGATGGGTGTGGTGATGGGTAATGGGTGGGTGATAA
>JACEEZ010025298.1:57500-58888 GCA_016584305.1 Chionoecetes opilio | reverse complement strand
CCCCTCTCTTCCCCTTTTTCTTCTCTCTCTTGTTCCTGTTATGTTGTGGGTGAATTTCCTGTTAGTGTTGTTATTTTATGTGCTATGCCCGTTATGTTGTTTTTGTGATATTCCATTTTCCCGGGTGTGACGGTGACGAAGGGGTGTGTGATAAACCTGTACTGTACCTGAATTGAACACGACAGACTTCGGACGCAAAACAATTAGTGTTGGAAAAAATGTGTTCAAAGCGAGTGTCAAAAGTGTTCAGCAGTCGGCGAAAAATGCTTTCATATGTACAAATTTGGTGTGTGTGGGGTAAAATTCTATGTTTAATAGGTGTTGTGCCCCAAATGTCTCAGCGCTCTGTACAAATCTCTCTCAACTGTAAAACTGTTCTCACTCTGTGGCAAAAATCTGGTTCAAAGCGAGTCTCTGAAAAATCGTCTCAACGTTTGGGCAAATTGTTAAAGTGGATTTTTCAAAAATGTTTATGTATGTGTATTTGTTAAGCTGAGTTGTGGAAATCTGTGTCAAAGGTTGGGACAGAAATGTGACGAGGGTGTGTAAAAAACTGTATGTACCGGGAAAAACAGGACAAATTGACGTTAAACGAGTGTTGGAAAAAATGTGTTCAAAGCGAGTGTGGACAAAAAATGTGTTCAAAGCGACTGTGGACAAAAAATGTGTTCAAAGCGAGTGTGGACAAAAAATGTGTTCAAAGCGACTGTGGACAAAAAATGTGTTCAAAGCGACTGTGGACAAAAAATGTGTTCAAAGCGACTGTGGACAAAAAATGTGTTCAAAGCGACTGTGGACAAAAAATGTGTTCAAAGCGATGTGAGAAAAAAATGTCCAAAGCAAGTATGAAAGCGAACCGTGGTTCAAAAAGTTCAAAAATATGATCTCAATGTGTAACGACTGTGGACAAAAAATGTGTTCAAAGCGAGCTGTGGACAAAAAATGTGTTCAAAGCGAGCGTGCAAAAAAGAGTGTTTTAGTGTGGCCTCAGGACCTCAAGAAGATGCTTTGTTCTAAGGTAAGTCTTGTGTATTTTCCTTTACAATTTAATTTATTCTACATTTCCGTTTTTGCTTATGATTACATGTTATATTTTTTAAAGTTTGCATTCACCTGGTTCATATTTATACTCAAACTTCCTTTTATTTACCAAGTATACATATATTTCGTCCTCTGATTGTTAGATATAAGCACTTTCAGCTAGGTTTTGCATTTTATTCAGATACTATAGTAGTAGGTAATAATTTGCGTGCGTGTGTGCGTGCGTGTGTATTGCTATTTATTTCGTTTATTCACTTATTCAAACTTTCATTTATTCCTCTTATTAATTTGCATTTTCAATTTTTTTTATTATTTTCCTAGTAGTAGCAGCAGTTGTAGTAGTAGTA
>JACEEZ010025298.1:37500-40000 GCA_016584305.1 Chionoecetes opilio | reverse complement strand
ATTCTGTCTTTAATTTCCCCTCCTTCAATCTGTTCCTGTCCTAAAGTCTCTCTCTCTCTCTCTCTCTCTCTCTCTCTCTCCCCTCTCCTCTCTCTCTCTCTCTCCTCTCTCTCTCTCTCTCTCTCTCTCTCTCTCACCATTGCTGTAACTCCTTCCATCATTCCTTCACTTATCATTTATTTCACCTCCTTCAATGCATGTTCCTGTCAGTAAAGATCTCTCTCTCTCTCTCTCTCTCTCTCTCTCTCTCTCTCTCTCTCTCTCTCTCTCTCTCTCTCTCTCTTCTCTCTCTCTCTCCCCTCTCTCTCTCTCTCTTATTCCTCCTCCTTCTCCATTCTTCTTCCTTTATTTCCATTCTCCCTCATGACAAATCTTCAATGCCTCTTCAATGGATTCAGAGCCCATTTAACACACCGAAATGCCTTCCAACACGCACTCAACACCACTCTAAAGAATCCAACACCATTGTAACACCATGCAACACTACCTCAAGTCACCCTATTCCACAAGTATTGAACCCTCTCAGTGTGTGTGTGTGTGTGTGTGTGTGTGTGTGTGTGTGTGTGTGCGGCTTTTTTTTGCGTTTAAGTCATGATGTGAGAGTTTAGAGGCCACGTGAGTCATTGCGAGAGAGAGAAGAGAGAGAGAGAGAGAGAGAGAGAGAGAGAGAGAGAGACATTAATTTCCAACATTCTTTCATTTCACCTTTTTCTTCCTTTTTCTTTCTTTTTTTCCTTCCATTCCACATTTTTTTCCCCTTTTTCTTTCTTTCTTGACTCTATCCTCCCTTCCTTCCATCCTCATCTTTCTCCCTTCCTCTCCTCTCTCCCTTCCTCTCCTCTCTCCCTTCCTCTCTCCCTTTGCTCCCTCCCTTTCGATCAACATTTTACCGAGCAGATGTTACTTGTGGGGAGGAATAGGGAAGGGGGGAAGAGGAGGAGGGGGAGGAGAGGAGAAGGGGAGGAGAGGGAAGAGGAGGAGGGGGAGGAGAGGAGAAGGGGAGGAAGGGAAGAGGAGGAGGGGAGGAAGGGAAGAGGAAGAGGGGGAGGAGAGGAGAAGGGGAGGAGAGGGAAGAGGAGGAGGGGGAGGAAAGGGGAAGGGGAGGAAGGAGAAGGGAGTAAATGAAAGAGGAAATGCAACAATTGTAATGTATGGCAAGGGAGGGGGAGGAAGGAAGGAAGGAAGGGAAGGAAGGAAGGAAGGGAGAAGGGAGGGAGAATGAGGGAGTGAGGGAGTGTAATGGTGCATGGGAGATTTGAAATAAAAAAGGAAGATGGAAAGAAGGATAAAATTTAATGAGGAAAAGAAAGAAATGAATGGGTAAAGGAAAGAAGTAAGAGAAATGTAGAGATAATAGAGATAGTTGACTGAGTAGTAGTAGTAGTAGTAGTAGTAGTAGTAGGTGTAGTAGTGGTGGTGGTAGTAGTATTAGTAGTGGTGGTGGTAGTAGTAGTAGTAGTGGTGGTGGTGGTAGTAGTAGTAGTAGTAGTAGTAGTGGTAGTAGTAGTGGTGGTGGTGGGGGTAGTAGAGTAGTATAGTAGTATAGTAGTAGTTTGTAGTATAGTAGTAGAGTAGAGTAGGGGGGTGGGTGTGGTGGTGATGGGATGGTAGTAGTAGTAGTGGGGGTGGTGGTAGTAGTAGTAGTAGTTTGTATGTATAGTATAGTATAGTTATAGTGGTAGTATAGTAAGTAGTAGTAGTAGTATTGTAGTAGTATAGTAGTTAGTAGTAATTAAGTAGTAGTAGTAGTAGTAGTAGTAGTATAATAGTGAGTAGTAGTAGTAGTAGTAGTAGTAGTAGTATGGGGAGTGTGTATAGTATAAGGGTTTGTTAGTAGTATAGTAGTAGTAGTAGTATAGTATTTGTAGTAGTATAGTTAGTATAGTTAATAGTAGTAGTTAGTAGTGTAGAGTAAGTAGTAGTAGTAGTTATAGTAGTAGTAGTAGTTATAGTAGTATAGTATAGTGTAGTAGTAGTAGTAGTGTGTAGTAGTATAGTAAAAGGTAGTAGTAGAGTAGTGGGAGTAGTAGTAGTAGTAGTAGTAGTAGTAGTAGTATAGTAGTAGTTTAGTAGTAAGTAGTAGTAGTAGTAGATAGTTATAGTAGTAGTGTATAGTGTAGTAGTAGTAGTAGTAGTAGTAGTAGTATTTGTATAGTAATAGTAATAAAAAATCATATAAAAAATGAAAAAAACAAAAATGATAAATAAAAAAGAAAAACAAAGGGGAACAACCAAGGGGGAGAGAGAAGAGAGAGAGGAGAGAGAGAGAGAAGAAGAGAGAGGAGAGAAGAGAGAGAGAATGGTTTCACAAAACCCCTGCCTTATCTGGTAACGAATGGGTTTTATCTAAGTTTGTGGTGGGCACGTTTCGAGGGGGGGAAGGGGAGGGGGGGAGGAGGAGGGGAGGAGGGAGGAGGGATGAATGATAAGGGGTGAGACAAAGGAAGGGAGGAGGTGAAAAGGGGAAAAGGTTTTTCGATGGAATGGAGGTAAGAAGGGG
>JACEEZ010025298.1:22500-30000 GCA_016584305.1 Chionoecetes opilio | reverse complement strand
GACAGACAATACATATAGACAAGCAGACAGACAGACAACATACATATAGACAGAAAGACAGCACAAAAATACATAAGACGACAGCAGACAGAAAAATACATATAGACAGACAGACAGACAGACAGACATACATATAGACAGACAGCAAGACAGACAGACAGACAGACATACATATAGACAGACAGACAGACAGACAGACAGACATATAGACAGACAGACAGACAGACATACATACATATAGACAGAAAGACAGACAAAAATACATACATACAGGACAACAAAACAGACATACATAGACAGCAGACGACAAAACAAACAAAACAGAAAGAAAACAAAATACATGCATAAGACAGAAAGACAGACAGACATATACAGACAGACAGACAGACAGACAGACATATAGACAGACAGACAGACAGACATACATACATATAGACAGAAAGACAGACAAAAATACATACATACAGACAGACAGACAGACAGACATACATATAGACAGACAGACAGAACATACATATAGACAAAAACAGACAAAACAACAACAGACAGACAACAAAACTCAAGACAGACAGACAGACAACATACATATAGACGACAGAAGACAGACATACATACAATAAAAGACAACAAAACACACAGCAACAGACAGACAGACATTATAGCAGACAGACAGAAGACAGACCATAAATATAGGACAGAAGACAGACAACATAAGGACAGAAAGACAGACAAAATACATACACAACAGGGCAGACAGGGCAGGGCAACATATAGAGACAGACAGACAGGACAGACATACATATAGAAGAAAAAGACAGACAACAGACATACATAAGACAGACAGACAGACAGACAAATATAGAAAAGAAAGACAGACATAACATATAACGAGAAACAAAAACACAAAGACAGAAGACAGACAGACATACTTAGACAGACAGACAGACAGACATACATCATTTATAGACAGAAAGAAAAGACAAAAAACATACATAAGACAACAAAACAGACAGACATCCCTAAGACAACAACGCCCTTGACTACCAAACAACTCTACTATCAGAACCGCCAAAATACTCAAAGACAGACAGACAGACATCATTCCCTATAGACGACAACGAAGACGACAGACTTAGACAGAGAGACAGACAGAATTGACGAGAGACACAAAATAAACAGAAGAAAAAGAAGACAGACAAAGATCATATAAGACAGAAGAAGACATAAATTGAAGAAAGAAGACAGACAACGACAACTCAAGACGACGACATCATAGACAAAGACGACTACATAAGAAACAGAGACAGACGACGATACAAGTGCAGACGGACAGACGGGCTCTATGAGGAAAAAAGGGAAAAGAAGAGAAATAGAACAGCGACACAAACCTAAGGAAAGAAAGTTCCATCAGATTAGCATCAAGATTATATGAAGGGAAAGAGAGGAGGGGAGAGAGGAAGAGAGGATAGAAAATGAAAAGTAAAGGAAGAGAGAGAGAGAAGGGGAAGGGAGAGAGAATGATAGAGAAAGAGGGAGAGAGGAGAGAGAGACTTCATGCGAGGAGAACCAGGAATCATGGGAGGATTGGAAAGAAAATAAGAGAGAAAAAGGAAAAAAGAAGGGGAGAAGAAGAAAAAAAGGGGGGGGAGTGAGAAAGGGAGAAGGGAGAGAGGGAGAGAAGAGAAGGAGAGAGGAGAGAGAGAGAGAGAAGGGGGAGAGAGATTTATATGAAAAAAAAAAGAAGAGAGAGGATAAGGAAATTTGAAAAAAAATAAAGAATAAAAAACAAAAAGAAACAAAGCGAAGGAGGGTATTTTTTCTTTAAAAGTTTATTTTTTTTTTTATTCTCTCCTCTCTCTTTTCCCCCTCTCTCTCCCCTCTCTCTCTCTCTTCTCTCTCTCTCCCCTTCTCTCTCTCTCTCCCCTCTCGTCAATCACTTCCAAAATTTTTTCTGCTTTTTGGATCCAATTTTAAAACGAAAAAAAAGAAAAAATTTTACAAAACAAGAATGAAGGGTATTTTTTTCCCCTGCACTTCCCCTCTGCCTCCCCCCCTTCTCCCCCCTCCCCTCTTCCCTTTCCCTTCCTCTTCTCCTTTGTCTCCCCTCAGTCCCTCGCCCTCCCCTCCCACCCTATCAGAGGAGGAGGAGGAAAAAAGGGAAAAAGAGACAGCCCAAAAAAAAAAAAAAATAAGGGGGTTTTAAAATATTTAAAAGGAAAGGAAAGAAAGAGAAAGGGGGGGGGAAAAGGGGGAAAGGAAGGGAGAAGAGAGAGAGAGAGAAGAGAGAGAGAGAAGGAAGGGAGAGAGAGAGAGAGAGAGGGGAGAGAAGAGAGGACCCCCTGGGGGGAACAATTCAATGGGAAGTTAGATTGGGGTTTATGATCTATGAAATCTCACTTGGGAAGAAGAGGAGGAGGAGGAGGAGGGAGGCGGGAGGAGGAGAAGAAGAGGAGGAGGAGGAGGAGGAGGAGGAGGAGGGGGGAGGAGGGGGGGAGGAGGAGGAAGAGTGATAGTTTCCATAAGAGGAACAAATTACCCTCAAAGATTTACCCGGAATCCTATTAGCTGCAAGAAAAGCAAAACCACCTTTATTTTTGTGACATATATGAATCTTTTGATATTTTGGATGGGAATAAATTTTGAATATAAATGAAATGTCTTATAGGAACGTATTTTGTACTTGAATACATTTTGAATATGATTGATTTGTTTATTTATATTATGATTTGGATAAGAAATTTTTTGGACACGAATGAATTTTGGGAAGGAATGAGTTTTTTTTTATAAATTTCTATAGTTTGGACAGGAATGATTTTGAAAAAAAATTAACTTTGGAAATTTTGATAATAATGATAATAATTGTAATCGTTGGAAAAATTATAATTATCAGAGAAATAATGATAAAAAAAAATCGTTTATCAAATACAAATATTTTCTTTTGATCAGCTTGCGGTTTAGAATTTAAAGTTTCAACTCTATTTACATTTTAATCTTTTTTCTTATAACTTCAATAACTTTTTTCCTTTTCCTTTTTACTTTACTTTTTTTTACTAATTTACTTTTTTAAAACTTTTTACCCCCCCCTGTGGGCTGGCTGTTTTTTTTTTAACCTTTTTTTTAAACCTAATCAAAGGCCCGGGGGGGAATTATCGGCTAGGAATTTTTATTCAAAATTAAAATAAAGAGGCCCCCAGCGCAAAAATATTTGGCCTTCGGGGACAAAGGAGAGGAAAAAAAATTTGCTCATTCGGGGTTTTTTGGCCCTAAAACAAAACGAATTAGGGGACATTCCCTTTTGAAAAAATTTAACCCCTTCACCCCCCAGATCTTTTCCTTTTGCTATAGGGAATTCGTTTTTGCTGTTACCCTTAAAAATTATTTAAAAAAAAAGAAAAAAAAAAACCAAATAAAATTACAAAAAGAACTAATGTTTTCAAAATTAGCAAAGGGGACAAGGATACAAAAAAGGTCATATCAAAAAAATTGCTTATGTTTATTAAAATCGTTAATGGTGTTTATATTAAAAGGAAAATACGCACAAACCCTTTTCAAGGGGTAACACATCAAATTTTGGTAGAAATGAATAGAGGGAAAGGGGCCCCATGGTCTGATAATTTTTTTTTAGTCTCTCTTTTTCTTTTTCTTTCTCTTTTCCTCCCCTCTTTTCCCCCCTCTCTCTCTTTTTTCCCCTCTCTCTCTCTCTTTCTCCTTTTTTTACCTTTTCTCTTTTTTTTGTGAGGTTTTTTGATTTAAAAGGTGGGGAAAAACTGTGCAAAAAATAAAATACTTTACAAAAATGGAAAATTTGAGAACTAGGAAAAAATAAAAACCACAAAACAATGAAGTTTACTACCCCCTTCCCCTTCTCCCCCCTCCTCCCCCCTCCTCCTCCCCCCTTCCTCCTCCCCTTTTCCTCCCCCTTTCCCTCCCCTCCTCCCTTCATCCCCCCCTCCCCTTCCCCCTAATCTTTTTATATTTGATTCTATTCTTCCCCTCACTTGCATTGGTATACTTAAAAAAAACATTCTCACGCCCCCCTTCCTCCCCCTTTTCCCCCTTCCCCCTTTTCCCTTCCCTTCCTTCCCCCCCTCCTTTTCCCTCCCTTCCTCCCCCCCCTCCCCCTTTTCCCCCTCCCCCTTCCCTCCTCCCTCCTCCTCCTCTTCCTTCCTTTCCTCCCCCTTTTCCTCTCCCCCTTTCCTTTCCCCTCCTCCTAAACCTCCCTCCCTCCTCCCCCGGGGCTCCCGGGGGAGCCTTAAACCCTTTTGGTTTTGGGGGGCCCCTTTTGGGTTTCCAAAAATCTTTTCCCTTTGAGGTGGGGTTGGGTCCCTGAAAAGGGGGTGGGGGGGGTCTAAAAAGGCCCGGGCCCCGGGTTTCCCCTTAAAAAAACGTTTGGGTTTGGGGGGGGAAAGGGGAAGGGGGGAGGAAAGGGGGAAGGGGAAAGGAGGAGGGGGGAGGAGGGGAGGAGGAGGAGGAGGAGGAGGGGAGGAGGAGGAGGAGGAGGAGGAGGGGGGACAGTACTGGGAGAATCTTGTGAAAGGGAAGGTGAAGGTGAAGAGAAAGGAGGGGGAGGGGGGAGAAGGCAGATTTGCAGGAGGAGGAAGGGGTTTTGGTAAAAGAGGATTAGGAAAAGGAAAAGGAGCGAAAGGAGGAAGAAGGGGGGAGGAAAAAAGGAGGAAGGGAGGAGGAGGAGGAGGAGGGAGGAGGAGGAGGAGGAGGAGGAGGGGGAAATGATTGGTTATCTTCGGTTAACCCCTTTTTCTTTAAATCTCTCCTCCCCTTCTTCCCCTCTCTCTTTTCTCTCTCTCCCCTCTCTCTTCCCCTCTCTCTCTCTCTCTCTCTCTCTCTCTCTTCTCTCTCTCTCTCTCCACAAACCCAATTTTTCCCAAAAAGAAAAATTTCCAACCCCACAAAAGTAAAAAAAAAAAAAACACAAGGGAACAAAAAAAATATTTTTAAAACGAAAAAAAATACATAAAAAATTTAAAGACAGAAAGAAAGAAGAAAGAAAAAAAAATAAAAAAGAAAGTAAGTAAAAAAAAAGTAAGAAAAAGAAGAAAGTAAAATAAGAAAGTAAAAAAAGTAAGTAAGAAGTAATAAGAAAGTAAGAAAGAAAGAAGAAAGTAAAAGAAAGAAAGAAAGAAAGTAAGAAAGTAAAAATAAAAATTTAAGAAAAGTAAGAAATAAGTAAAAAGGGAAAGAAAGGGAAAGTAAGAAAGTAAGTAAAAAAATTAAAAAAGTAAGAAAGTAAAAAAGAAAGAAAAGAAAAAAAGAAAGAAAAAGAAAGTAAGTAAGAAAAAAAGAAAGAAGAAAGTAAAAAATTAAAAAAGTAAAGAAAAAAAAAGTAAAAAAAGTAAGTAAAAAAAGTAAAAAAGAAAAAGTAAGAAAAGAAGAAAAGAAAAGAAAAGAAAGTTAAGAAGAAATTTAGAAAGAAAGGGGTAGAAAGAAAGTAAGAAAGGAAGAAAAAAAAATTTAAAATTAAGAAAAGTAAAAAAGAAAGTAAGAAAGAAAAATTTAGAAAGTAAAGAAATTAAGAAAGTAAGTAAGAAAGAAGGGAAGAAATTAAGAAATAAGTGAAAGTAAGAAAAAAGAAGTAAAAAAGTAAGAAAGAAAAGAAGTAAGAAAGTAAAAAGAAAAAGTAAGAAAGAAAGGGAAAAAAAAAAAAGAAGAAATTAAAAAAGAAGTAAGAAAGAAAGAAGAAAGTAAGTAAAAAGAAGAAAAAGTAAGTAAAAAAAAGAAAAAAGAAAGAAAGAAAAAAGTAAGAAAGAAAGTAAGAAATTAAAAAAATTAAAAAGTAATGAAAAGTAAAAAAAGAATAAAACTTAAAAAAAAATTAAAAGAAAAAGAAAAAATAAAAAAGAATAAGACGGAAGGGAAAAAAATTTGGTAAAAAAGGAAAAAAAGAAAAAAAAAAAAGGTAAGAAAAATTAAAAATTTAAAAATTTAAAAAAAAATAAAGGAAAAATTGGGGTTTCCTTAAAAAAAAGAAAAGGAAATGGGGAAAATTTTTGAAATTTTTCCCCCCTTTTTTTCCCCCCTTTTTTTTGGGTTTTAAAGGATTTGTTTTCTTAAAAAACCCGGTTATTTTTTTTCCTTTTAAACCCCTTTTTTTTTTTTTTTCCTGGGGTTTCCCCGCCTCCCCTTTCCTCCTTCTCTTTTCTCTCGCTCTCTCCCTCTCTTCTCTCTCTTTTTCCTCTCTTTTCCTCTCTTTTTCTTCTTACCTCTCTTTCTTTTCCCCCCTTCTTCCTCTTTCCCTCCTCTCTCTTTTTCCTTCTTTTCTCTCTCTCTTTTCTTTCTCTCTCTCTTCTCTCTTTTTCTCCCCTTTCCGTTTTCTCTCTATTTTCTCTCTCTCTCATTTTCCCCCAGTATCAGTTTCCGGGAAAGGGGAAAGAGGGGGATGAGGAGAATAGAAAAAGGGAAGGACAAACAGATGCTTTAAAACATAAAACAACACCACAAAACACACACACACACAAAACCACACACACACACACAACACACACACACCCACACACACACACACACACACACACACACACACAAACAAAGCAGAAAGCACTCAAAAAAAAAGGGACAGAAGAAGCATTTCAAAACCACAACACACACACACAAAACCCCCACACACACACACAACACACACACCCCCACACACACAAAACACACACACCCACACCACACACACACCACACACACACAAAAATTAAAGAGAAAAGGCACTAAAAAAGAAAAGACAGAAGCATTCAACAACACACACACACACACACACAAACAAACAGACAGACACACACACACACACACAAACAGACAGACACACACACACACTGACAGACAGCGGGTGGCCATTCTCTAACACACACAATTTTAAACATAATTACTACAACCACAAGGTCAATTTTAGCCTGAAGGAACGATAAAATTTTGTTTTCCCCCTCCTCTCCCCCCTCCCCTCCTCGTCCTTTTCCCTCCACAAAATTTTTTTCCTTCATTTATCAACAGACAGATAATAATAAGATAAGGATAGATAGATAGATAAAGAGATTAATACCTCAATAGAATGAAATTGTTTTGTAATGACTGCCGATTGTTTTGTTTTCTTTCTCTCTTTTGATTATATTTTCTTTCGTTTGTTTTCCTCGTTTTTGATTTATGGGAAGAGAGGGAGAAAAAAAAAATTTGGCATTAGTAATGACCGAGAGAGGAGGAGAGGAGAGGCAAAAGGAAAAAAGGAGGAGGAGGAGGGGGAGGAAGGGGGGGAAGGGGGAAGGGGGAGGAGAGGGAAAAGGAAGGGGGAGGAGGAGGAGGGGGGGGAGGAGGAAGGGGGGAAGGGAAAGGAAAAAGGAAAGGGGGAGGGGAGGAGGGGAGGAGGAGGAGCGGAGGGGAGGGGGGAAAGGGAAAGGGGAGGAGGAGGGGGGAGGAGGAGGAAAGGGGGGAGGAGGAGGAGGAGGAGGAAGGGGAGGGGGGAGGAAAAGGAGGTTTTGAGGAGGTTCTTAGAGGGGGTTTTAA
>JACEEZ010025298.1:15000-20000 GCA_016584305.1 Chionoecetes opilio | reverse complement strand
GTTGTAGATCAAAGTGATTGTGGAGCATCCGTCGGCAACACCAAAGATCACTGATCTTGTTTTCCCCGATGATGCGAATTTGCTAGTCGCTGAGGTCCTGGGAGGCTCTCGAGGCGCGCACGAGGAGGCAAGCTTTGGGATTTGGGGTTCCCCGGCTCAAACAAGGCCCGTTTTTTGGAGATTTACTAGATGAAGCAGAAGTCTTTTATGCTTTGGTGGCGAGGAATTGAGATTTTGGGAAGTTTTACATACCTTGGTACGCAGTCCAAAGACGGCGGGTCACGTAAAGAAGTTTTAGGCGGATTGGCTACCCCAGGGTGTTATGGATTGCTCAGCGGGAGTTTTTGGCTTTGTCGGACCTGTGCAGGGGGACAAAGATCCGGGATCTTCAAGTGCTTGTGACCCTGTCTTACCTATGGTTTGAGACTGGCACAAAAAAAATGTGACTTGAAGAGACGAATCAATGCCTTGGTAAAATGTTTCGCAGAATCAGGGGGTATCGCGGGGATGATTAGTGTCAAATCAGGATTGCACCTGAGATAACGGGGCCCTATTACCTCATAGTCCGTCAGCCCCCATTTTCGGCTATAGGGCAGTGGCACGTCCCCTAAAAACGACCCTTCCCCGGGGTTGTATCTGTAAGAGACAATCCGGGTGGAGGAGGCCCAAGGGGGCGCCCACAAGGCTGTGGTGGGGCAAGTTGTGTTTCTTGTCGAGAGTGCTTTGGGATGGGAAAGGAGCCCGCATGGGAGGGGGTTTTTTGACCCCGGGAGTGGCGTCGTAGGGTGGGCGAGGCGACACGCTCCCGGCGTATGCCCCAAGATTGTGATTGTTTCACGGGCACCACAAACATGCGACAAGAATCACACGTCCTGAGCTAACTTTCCTCGGGGCAGAAAACACACGCCCAGCAGAGGCCTTGCGGGGGGTAGGACATGAAATACATCTAGACGACACAAAATTCCCCTTCCAAGAAACATGTTCAAATCGAGGATTAAACGAGAATTTTTTGCTAGATACGAATCTTACTAAGGACCTTGTATGAAAATAGTTTTGGTGAATTGTTAAGGGGTGTAATGTTGTATTTTGAATGTGTGTATTGATGATTTGTGTATGGTGTATAGTATGTATTTATGTATGCGTGTTATCGAGATTTAATATGTTGTGTTTATGAGAATATTGTGTAGTTATGATGCGTAAGTTGAGGGGTAAAAATCAGAATGATAAAAATTACATTTTTATATTATGTTGGTGTCTGCGGCCATCACTGTGAGAGAAATTTTTTCCCAAAGAAATGATTCAGGCCCGTAATAGAGCTTGCTCATCGGGGCCTGCCATATAAACCCCATGTATTTCCCTTTACTGAATTGTAACATGGGCCCAAAAAAATTTTTATTATTATTATTTTTTCTCTCTTCTCTTCTCTTTCTCTCTCTTCCTTCTTCCCTTTTCCCCCTTCTCTTCTTTCTTCTTCTCTCTCCTTTTCCCCCTCTTTTCTCTCTCTTCTCTCCCCCTCTCTCTCTCTTCTCTTCTTTTTTTTTTCCAGGTGAACGCCCGAGTTAATTTCCACTAAATTTTCTAAGGCAGTGAAACGCGTCCTGACCTTTCGTTGTTAGTGTTTTGAGGTGAAAAGGTCAGTAATTAAGGTCATGATGTGAGTTTTACAGTGCTCTGCATGACTTACGATGTGTGTGTGGGGTGTGTGTGTGTGTGTGTGTGTGTGTGTGTGTGTGTGTGTGTGCGTGTTTGAGTGTGTGTGGGGTAGGCTGTTTGTGTGTGTGTATGTGTGTGTGTGTGTGTGTGTGTGTGTGTGTGTGTGTGTGTGTGTGTGTGTGTGTGTGTGGTGTGGTGTGTGTGTGTGTGGTGTGTGTTTTGAGTGTGTGTGGGGGGAGGCTGTTTGTGTGTGTGTATGTGTGTGTGTGTGTGTGTGTGTGTGGTGTGTGTGTGTGTGTGTGTGTGTGTGTGTGTGTGTGTGTGTGTGTGTGTTTGAGTGTGTGTGGGGGGAGACTGTTTGTGTGTATTCATCTAGTTGTTGTTGTATTTTACAGGGCCAGAGCAACGCTCGTATGGCCCCTTCTCCATATCAACATTTTTATCATTCATTCTTAGTGCTTTGTGTTGGCCGAAGCCACCACCCCGGGAGGGGGGTAACAAATCCCCGGCTGACACCCGGTACCCATTTACTGCTGGGTGGACAGGGGCTGGGGTTTTAAGGAAACAGCCCATGTGTTTCCGCTCCGCCCGGGTGTCGAACCCGGGACTTCTCGGTTGTGAACCGAGCGTGCTAACCACTACACTACGGAGTACCGAGTGTGTGTGTGTGTGTGTGTGTGTGTGTGTGTGTGTGTGTGTGTGTGTGGGGGTGTGTGTGTGGTGTGTGTGTATGTGTGTGTGTGTGTGTGGTGTGTGTGTGTGTGTGTGTGTGTGTGTGTGTGTGTGTGATCTCAGTTTGTTGATTGTCCTCTCTCTCTCTTTCTCTCTCTCTCTCTCTCTTTCTCACTCTCGCTCTCTCTCTCCCCCTTCCCCTCCTCCTCCACCCCCCCTTTCCATCAGCTTTATAATTCAACTTATAATTAAATCTTAACATGCTATTTAGAAAGTAATCAAGAGGGAGATAATCACAAACATTGTCTATAATGGTCCGAAAATTGCACCCTTTGCCGACACGGACACACAACAACAACAACAACAACAACAACAACTAACACCAGCAGCAGTCCAAAAGATATAAAAAGGATATAAAACAGGATGATAATACAACAACAAACAGCAACAGCAACAAACAGCAACAGCAACAAACAACAACAGCAACAAACAAAAACAGCAACAAACAACAACAGCAACAAACAACAACATCAACAAACAGCAACAGCAACAAACAACAACAGCAACAAACAGCAACAGCAACAAACAACAACATCAACAAACAGCAACAGCAACAAACAACAACAGCAACAAACAACAACAGCAACAAACAACAACAGCAACAAACAACAACAGCAACAAACAACAACATCAACAAACAGCAACAGCAACAAACAACAACATCAACAAACAGCAACAGCAACAAACAACAACAGCAACAAGCAACAACAGCAACAAACAACAACAGCAACAAACAACAACAGCAACAAACAACAACATCAACAAACAGCAACAGCAACAAACAACTACAGCAACAAACAGCAACAGCAACAAACAACAACAGCAACAAACAGCAACAGCAACAAACAACAACATCAACAAACAGCAACAGCAACAAACAGCAACAGCAACAAACAACAACAGCAACAAACAACAACAGCAACAAACAACAACAGCAACAAACAACAACAGCAACAAACAACAACAGCAACAAACAGCAACAGCAACAAACAGCAACAGCAACAAACAACAACAGCAACAAACAACAACAGCAACAAACAACAACAGCAACAAACAACAACATCAACAAACAGCAACAGCAACAAACAACAACAGCAACAAACAGCAACAGCAACAAACAACAACAGCAACAAACAGCAACAGCAACAAACAACAACATCAACAAACAACAACAGCAACAAACAACAACATCAACAAACAGCAACAGCAACAAACAACAACAGCAACAAACAACAACAGCAACAAACAACAGCATCAACAAACAACAACATCAACAAACAACAACATCAACAAACAACAACATCAACAAACAACAACAGCAACAAACAACAACAGCAACAAACAACAATAGCAACAAACAACAGCATCAACAAACAGCAACAGCAACAAACAACAACAGCAACAAACAGCAACAGCAACAAACAACAGCATCAACAAACAGCAACAGCAACAAACAACAACAGCAACAAACAACAACAGCAACAAACAACAACAGCAACAAACAACAACAGCAACAAACAACAGCATCAACAAACAACAACAGCAACAAACAACAGCATCAACAAACAGCAACAGCAACAAACAACAGCAGCAACAAACAACAACAGCAACAAACAACAACAGCAACAAACAATAGCATCAACAAACAGCAACAGCAACAAACAACAACAGCAACAAACAACAACATCAACAAACAGCAACAGCAACAAACAACAACAGCAACAAACAACAACAGCAACAAACAACAACAGCAACAAACAACAACATCAACAAACAGCAACAGCAACAAACAACAACAGCAACAAACAACAACAGCAACAAACAACAACAGCAACAAACAGCAACAGCAACAAAACAACAACAGCACACAACAACAACAGCAACAACAACAACAGCAACAAACAACAGCATCAACAAACAACAACAGCAAACAACAACAACAACACCAACACAAACAACAACACAACAAACAGCAACAGCCACAAACAAACAGCATCAACAAACAGCAACAGCACAAACAGCAACAGCAACAAACAACAACAGCAACAAACAACACATCAAACAAACAAACAACAGCAACAACAACAACAGCAACAAACAACAACACAACAAACACTAACAGCAACAAACAGCAACAGCAACAAACAACAACAGCAACAAACAACAACAGCAACAAATAAAAACAGCAACAACAACAACAGCAACAAACAGCAACAGCAACAAACAACAACAGCAACAAACAACAACAACAACAAACACAACAGCAACAAACAACAACATCACAAACAACAACAGCAACAAACAACAACATCAACAAACAACAGCAGCAACAAACAACAACACAACAAACAACAACAGCAACAAACAACAACAGCACAAACAACAACAGCAACAAACAGCAACAGCAACAAACAGCAACAGCAACAAACAACAACAGCAACAAACACAACAGCAACAAATAACAACAGCAACAACAACAACAGCAACAAACAGTCAACAGCAACAGCAACAAACAGCAACAGCAACAAACAGTCAACAGCAACAAACAACAACAGCAACAAACACAACAGCAACAAACAAACAGCAACAAACAAAAACAGCAACAAACAACAACA
>JACEEZ010025298.1:0-2500 GCA_016584305.1 Chionoecetes opilio | reverse complement strand
ACACACACACACACACACACACACACACACACACACACACACACCGATGGATCACACTCCTTCAAGTGATCCATCAACACACGGATAAACACACCTGTGGTTCGGAGGCACCTGTGTGTGTGTGTGTGTGTTGTGTGTGTGTGTGTATGTGTGTGTGTGTGTGTGTGTCTTGATTGATTTCCACGTGTTTGTTGTGTTTGTTTGGTCAAATGACACTCTTAGTTGCAATGGTCACTAGTTTCTCCATAATTAATCTTTCCTGGCGTATTTATTTTACCCGATTTATTATTATTATTGTTATTATTATTATTGTTATTATTGTCATCATTATTATCATTATTACCATTACTATAATACCATATTCTACAACTACTACTACTACTACTACTATTACTGCAAACTATACTACTACTACTACTTACTTACTACTCTACTACTACTACTACTTACTATATAAATAATTTCTCCCACTACTACTACTATCTGGCATACTACTTACTACTAATACTCTACTACTACTACTACGCACTACTACTTACTACTACTACTGACTACTACTACTACTACTACTACTACTACTATTTTTATGATTATTTTGTTTTTATTTAGCTGCAGTTTAAGTTATATGGACTTTGTTTACTGACTATGCTGTTGATTCATAAGCTCATACGCACACGCACACACGTAAACGCGTGCACACACACATATACACGCACACACACACACAAACACACACATACACACACACACACACACACATGCACACGGTCGCGCAATAAAAACAGAATGATGACAGTAACGGCACACGCACGCACACTGAAACACACCCACCCCACACCCACACACACACACACACACACACAAACTCACACACATCACACCATACACACACACACAACACACACACAGCTACAATGACAGTCATACAAGCAAGTAGCAATCTATTGCGTGCCTAAATACGTACATACACACGCACACACTCACACAAACACACAATTTAACACATACAGTCACGTGAACATCATTTTTTGTGGACGTGCGTATGTGTTGTACGTGTGTGTGTGTGTGTGTGTGTGTGTGTGTGTGTGTGTGTGTGTGTGTGTGTTGGGTGTGTATGTGGTGTGTGTGTGTGTGTGTGTGTGTGTGTGTGTGGGTGTGTGTTGTGGGTGTGTGTGGTGTTGTGTGTGTGGTGTGTGTGTGTGTTTGTGTGTGAGTGTATGTGTGTGTGTGGGGGTTGTGTGTGTGTATGTGTATGTTGTGTGTGTGTGTGTGTGTTGGGTGTGTGTGTGTGTGTGTGGGTGTGGGTGTGTGTGGGTGTTGGGTGTGGTGTGGTGTATGTGTGTGTGTTTTGTGTGCACCTATGTTTAGGACACACATCTACTTCAATGCAGCAAATTCCATGTACACTCATAATCATGTACACCAAAATCCATGTGCGACAAAAATAAGACACATGTAGTACACCAAATTTCATGTACGTCAAATTTATGTACACAAAATGTCACGTACAGTAAGACGTTTTATGTATACACAGTCTTATGTAAACCTATTAATTTCATGTGCGCTGAATTAATTTGTGTGTACGTCTTTCATGTGCGTATACTGGTGTGTGTACGTGTGGGCGGGGCTGTGTTGGCTCCACATCAATACTGTGTGTGTGTGTGTGTGTGTGTGTGTGTGTGTGTGTGTGTGTGTGTGTGTGTGGTGTGTGTGTGTGTGTGTTGTGTGTGGTGTGTGTGTGTGTGTGTGTGTGTGTGGTGTGTGTGTGTGTGTGTTGTCTCTGTCTGTGTGTGTGTGTGTGTGTGTGTGTGTGTGTGTGTGTGTGTGTGTGTGTGTGTGTGTGTGTTGTGTGTGTGTGTGTGTTGTGTGTGGTGTGTGTGTGTGTGTGTGTGTGTGGTGTGTGTGTAGCTCTGTATATTAGTGTCTTTTAGTAAGAGTATGTATGTATGAATGTGTGTATAATTCGTGTACGGTTTTGTTGTATGTTGAATGCGTGTGTATGTACGGTATGTATTCTGCATGTATGTATGTGTGTATGACTGTATGTCTGTGTATAGAAGGGTTATAAAAGGGTTGTGTGTTAGCCTATCAACTGAATCTAAAGTAGTAGTACATCTAGTATAGTAGTATAGCATAGTAGTATAGTAGTAGTATAGTGGTCAATGTATCTAGGTTTTAGGTGTACAGAACTTAAGCCAGGGACAGAACAGGGTCGGTATAGCGTATAGACAGCAGATGGAGAGGCAATCGATACAGGCAGTAAGGACATGAGTAAACCTGCTGAATGAGGACTTTATATCAGTATGAACGTAAAATAATCAAACATTAGTGTCAGTATGTCATTCTCATCCCTATTCTGTCCATCTTTCTAATGCAAGAGTTATTAATCTTATCTTTACTCTCTTTCATCCACTTTCACTAGGGTAAAACCTCTGAATTACCCCCCCTTTCTTTTTCTATGTTTGCCACCTTTTTCCTTTTCGCTTAAATTGCCACCTTA
>JACEEZ010025297.1:0-10604 GCA_016584305.1 Chionoecetes opilio | reverse complement strand
AAAAAACAAATTTTGGTATGAAAAACCTCGCGAGTACCCCTCTTGCCTGGTACGCTGACAGTGTAATACCGCGGTAATTGTTGCAGTCCGACGGTCCCCCTTTCCCTTTCCAGATAGGGACGACCAGCCCCCTTTTCCAGTCAGGAGGAATGGTACCTGATTGCCACACGGCAGTCAGGACAGCATGCAACCCGCGGATCATGGTAGCTGGGAAATTATTTCAAATAATATTCTATTCTAAATCATGATATTATCCATGTTAATTCTCCATCATCTCAAATTCCTTATTAGGTGTACCGTTGATTATTGTAGTGTTGATAATATGTTGGAAGTTATTGAAATAAGAGAAAATATGACCTTGTGTTATCCCGTAATCTTTGCTGGGTTAATCAAATGTTATTTTTATATGATACTAGCTACACACATAGACTAACTGATAACGTTTTTCCATGTAAACTCCTTCCTATGTACGTATCTCATCTGTATTTCTTTGTATCTGGGTGTTCCTGATTAAGCTGGAAATATTTGAAATAAACTGAAATATGATAATTTCTATAAACTATCATAAACACTTCTATAACAATTTTTAATAGTTTGAACAGCCTAAAAATATGATGGTACCGATATTGAGATACTATGTATATTACTGAGTTAATATATATAATATGAAATGAATATTTCCCACTTACAAATACGTACCAGCGGGCCTCCGGAGGATTCACGTCAAGTTGCCGCTGCTTGTCACGACTGATGTAATACTACATCAAGATAATCATATAACTGTTGTTTCAAAATGTTTACACATAGAAATATTAAATTCTTCAAATTCTGTACATTAATTTTCAATAGTAAATTTTTCCGTCTGAAAATACACCAGCGGCCCTCCGGAGGGCTGACGGAGGTAAATTTGCCGCCGGCGGCCACCGTTCGCCGCTCTACAGCCTACGTAGGCCCGCCGGTGGTGGTTAGCTGGGTAAGTACTCCAATATTATACCATCCCTTTTATAATTGCTGATATTCCAGTGCATTCCAGTGTATATAGAAGGCCGTGGCTCTGGTCGGTGGCTACACCCGCCACGCCTGCTTCAGTTTGGTCCTTGCCTCTCTCTCTCTCTCTCTCTCTCTCCTCCAACGTCGGCCATCTGCTCACCACCCCCTCCCACGCCACTAACCTCCAACATTACAACCAAGCCCTACACATTACCTATTCTTCACCCATGCACAGTACTCATGAACGCTCAACAGTCAACACACAAAAAAGCAAACAGTTGGGGAGGTATAATTTTTTTACTCAATCCATTAATGCATTGCCGGCAAGTTTACCTTGATTACCTTGATAAATTAATACATTAATTTGTTCATATAGTTGTTATTTTAGTTGCCCCTTAAAAAAATACTTCTTACTTTTTATTGTGAACATTTTTCTTAGCTTTTATAACTTTCTAAATAAACACACACACTCAGAGGATGAGTTGACGGTAGATGAGCACCCGTGGCAAAGCGCTGCACAGCGTGTGCCCCACCACTTTACTTTAGGATGATATACAGCAGGTAATTAGTTAGCATACTCGTACAGAAATATACGTTCATAACATTCTGAAATAAAATTTCTCACTTGTTTTAGGTGTGTGAACTACAACTTCGTTCCCGAGGATATAGGGGAAGGTGACGACGTACTGCGATGAGAGGACAAGGACTAACCTTACAGCCCAACTTAAAGATTCCAAGGCTTCGAAAAGGGGGCAGTTCCTTCACAGTTAACCTAACTGTCCCACTTATCTTTCAAGAAAAAACTTTGCTAAGAGAAATCCCCAGAAAAGGGGAAGTGCAGGAAGGAACAGGAGGGAATAAGACAGCTATTGCACATAGTGTTGATGATTTTTTACAACATAAGAAAAAAAAAGTTTGAAACGCTTAGTGAACTTTCAGAAAACTTGGTTGTCTTGATAAATACTGGAAAGTTATTAAGTTTGATGACTCACTGTTAATATGTTACATCATTAAAAAATGTAGTTCACATTTTACCAACGAGAATTATAAAAGCAAAAACCCTTTTTACATTCAAAAAAGAAGTCATAATTGGTCTGGAACAGATAGGATTCAAGGTAAATGTGTTGTAACAGATAATAACTCTATTAATAGAAAATCTATGTCTTTATTTTGCTCAGCCACCTACATTATCAATAGTCTACCCTCATCCTTCTTCATTAAAGTCAAGCCCCTCTCTTTTTCATGTTTGATGCTGTACTTTTTACAAAAGTGTATAAGAAATAACGGGTTTAGGTCAAAAAGACATTGATAAGACCATGAAATATCCACATTTTTCCTTTGATGACTTAGACTTTATACCCACAAAAATTTGCAGTGCTCCTTTCGAAACTCTAGAAACTTCACTCTTTGGGAAACAGAGTCACTCTTAACTTATGCTTATAAACTCACATTAAAATCGCTGGTGTCCATCTAATCTAGAAAACAAATGTAAAAATTAGTACATCGTAGCTATATTTAATGAGTATGTCACCCAGGCAGTTCTTACTTTAGGGGAAAACACTATTTGCCCTTTTACCGTGAAGTTTTCAGATTATGTAAGATAATCTGTGTGTGGTGGACTGTCCCTGAAAGTTAATTCTCCATACAAAGGTTGCCGCCTTAAAAACAATTATGCTAGTCCATTAACAGATGATCATTGATAACGAAGGTATATATTCCTGCACAAATTTTGTAACTGGCTAGACGCTTGGAATATCATAGACGTAGTCAGTGGTAAATTAACCAAGGAAACATTTACTGCCATAAGACACACAACCTTAGCAATGTTTCCAGCAACCATTATTGCATACATGAACTGAAAATGTCATATTAATTAACAGCCAATTTCAAACTGATCAACTTGAGGCTCAATATTCAGTCAATATCGCCAACTTGCAGGCTGCAATTATAATGTTTCTATGCGACAGGTATTTGAGTGTGAAAAGAAATGACGACTTATGTCAGTACTGAAAAAACCCCTCAGAAACCAGAACGTAGACTTATCTGTTTAAAAGAAAAGAAGTGGGAGAAAATACACAGTGATGATTTATCTAATTTCCCAAACTTTGATGTAGAAATTACACAGGATGATATTGAAAAAAGCATGGATGTTCTTCCAGTTCTAAAATATTTGGCATGCTATTGTTGCTATGTGGTTAAACCAAAAAAATGAAATGTAATTCATGTCAAGACTTGTTAACTTTTAAAGAAAATGTAGAGGCTTTGCAAGACAGGAACAGCTACTACAAAGGCATTAGCAGAGGTTCTTTTTCTCTAAACCCTGATGAGGGAGTAGTCAATATAGTTATGGACAATTATATTGCAGTCAAAACTAACAGCAAACCCTGCCTTCACACATTCATTGAACCAGAGAAATGTCGCCACAAGAAATAACAAAGATATCCTTGCAGATAAAAATGTTTTTTCCCACCAATAAATAATTGCGGTAATGACCACAGCTAGATAAAGTTCAGAAAATGTTAGTGTGGGCGTCAACAAATGCCTTACTCACAATTTATGTACTAAACAAATGATCCCTACACCAGAGTAAGAAAGCTGGGAAAAAAGGAAGCTTCAGACGTTAACGGATAATGTACTGAGGTTAATGTCAATCATATTCGTCATTCACTTTTCTTTTCTATGATAAAATCCCTGTAATTAAAATTGTAATTAAAACCATGTTGTGAGTTTCTTTATTCAATTATAAATCTAGAATTTTATGCCAGGGTAGTTGCAATGAATTGCTGTTTAATGTAAAACTGTGTGATTTGTGACCACTAAAAAATGCTAAAGAACTAATTATATTTAAGTTACAGAAGAATTACTATTTTATACATTATTCACTTATAAAAGTCTGGGAAAGCATTATAAAATTACTGTGTAATATACGTAGCCGATAGAGCGAGGGAGAGGACGGAGCGGGTGGAGATGACCGAGGCTGATGACGTCACGGCACATCGCTCAGGCCAAGATAAAGGGGACAAAAGGGTAACGTCACCTCCCCGGGGCGTCGAGGCAAAATCAGTCCTTTGTGCGCATGACGTCAATGGGAAATCGCGCCAACGGCGCCACCGTTCAAATATTTTATGGCCTCACTCAGGCCTCACCACCTCTCTCTCTCTCTCTCTCTCTCTCCTCTCTCTTCCTCTCTCCTCTCTCTCTCTCCCCTCTCCTCTCTCTCTCTCTCATCCCGTAAGCCACCCATATTCTTTACCTTGATCAGTATTGTGTACTCGAGAGAGAGAGAGAGAGAGAGAGAGAGAGAGAGAGAGAGAGAGAGAGAGAGAGAGTTCTAGCTAGCACACAAGCTGGGGACGGACCCTTTACTTGTGCCGCTGTTGCCGCTTAGCGGGACAAGCAAAGTTCATTTCCCACCTGAAAATGCAAGGCCATGCCTTATTTTTATGTTTTTTATGTTCTTATTTTTCATACCTCCTCCCTTCCCTTACCTTCTCCTCATCCTACCCCTTCCCCTACCTCCTTCTCCTTCTCCTCCATCTTCTCTTTCACTCTCACCCTCCTCCTCGCCCTCTTAATTCTTATTGACGTCACTTCCTCCAGTGCGGCAAAAGGGAGGTGACGTTACCAGTGGCGTCACCGCGGGGGGGCTAAGGGGGACTTAGCCCCCCCAAGTCAAGGACTCAGCCCCCCCAAAATTGCTGCTAGTAGCCTGCTACCCCAAAACAATAAAAAGGAATATTTATCCAATTTTCCATGCCAGAGCAAAACCCCTTTTTTTTTCACACTTTTATAGAAAAATTGGTTGATGTTTCATTTAAATGTTGAAATATGTTTGCTCTGCGGGAGGCAGGGTTTAAAACAGGATGGGAGGGAGGTTAAGGCAGTGGGAGCCAGGGTAAGGCAGTGGGTGGCAGGGTAACACAGGACGGGAGGCAGGTTAACACAGGATGGGAGGCAGGTTAAGGTACATGTACCTGGCATGTACCTGTTTTTGTGCAATAAGGGAAATACCTTGAATATATTGTAAGTTTATATTTATATATTTTTTTCATTATCAAGATAAAACCTTACTGACAAACAAACCAAAAGCGTACATGGTGCAATTCCTTTGTGTTTGTTAGTGGAGAGAGAAAACTGGCAATTTTATTATTTTGTATAAACAGAATAAAATTTTTCTTCAAATGATAAAATTTTAGTTAATATGGTATGATGCAGGGTATAACTTTTAAATTTATGTGTCATGTAATTAAAGCTTAATTCCACTTTCTTCTCTTTTTTTGGGCCTCAAAATTACCCCCCGACCCCCCAGCTGGATAGGCTCGCTGCGCTCGCCCATTGTAATGCCCGTTATTCGGAAGAGATAGGATGGGAATTCCTATCATACAATTCCCGGGTTATGTCCGTCAGAAATTCAATCTTTTCGTTTCGTGAAATTTATCTCTTTTTTTCCTTTTCTTCCTTTTCTATTTTCCCTTTTCCTTCCCTCACTCCCCCCCCTGACATTCCGGGTACGAGTCAAAATTCGTGGGACACTTATTTCGCGATCAGTGATAACTAATGGATTCAAAGCTTTTCATCCTCCCCTCACCCGCCTATCAGATCAAGGAACACTCCTAGATTCTTAATGTCCTTCAAACTAGACACAATAGTGACAGATCACGTTCATAAATGGATGTGTTAGTCGAGTTATTTTTCTAAATTAAAGTCGACCAATTTATGGTTTTGACTCCACTACCTCGCCCCTCAACAAAACGCGTTCGTATGCGTGAACGAACGAAAATAACACTTTCCTCGGGTATTAGAATAAAATATTAAATTCTTCTATATCAAAGTAGCAGAACTGTAAAAATAGGCAGCCCTTTTATAGGTAAATTGTTTCATTAGTTATTAGTCATTCAGGGTCATAAGCTCTTCAGGAGAGGCCAATATCATAGAATTCGAACATTCCCTTTCATCCCAACCACCTTAGCTACCCCCCGAGGAGTCAGTCCCCCTTACACTTCATTGTAGGTAAGACCCGCACCTCCTCCTTTTTCCCCCCCCCTTCCCCTTTTGTTATATTTATCATCTTTTTCTATTTTATATAGGTAAGTTTTTCAGTTTCATTAACGCATAGAAGGCCCCCCTCCTTATAAGTGTTTTTAAACTGAGTCGTCCTACCTTCTTGTAGGCTTCGAGGGGAGTCTCTCGCCCCTTTCCTTCCAGAAACCCCCCATGGTACTGAATCCCCACACCAACTCTTACCTCACATTTTTCTCCCTAAAATTATATTCCGTTCCTAAGGCCATTTATCGGACAAGGGGGGTGTTCTAAAATGATTCGTGGGGGAGGTTATGCTCTAAAATTTCCCCTTTCCCAAATTGAGTTTTTATGGTCTAAGATCTCAAAAAAATAGTTTCATGGTGAAAAAATAGGATGATTGTTTCAAATAAGTTCTTGTGTTTATTGAAAAAAAACCCCAGGTGATATTCCGCGTGTTAGGAAAAATTTTCCCCACACTTCCAAAAGAGTGTCACCCCTTATCGGTAAATTCCACTACAACCACGACTACCAAAAAAATCTATATTATATCTATTCAAACATGCCAAAATAAAACCATAGAATACTTGTCTGAGCTGGGGCGCACTTCCCCTTACCCCTTAACTAAACCCCTTTTCCCCTTAACCCCTACCCCTACCCCTTTCCCTTAAGTTCATTCCCCTTTCATACTCTCCGCAGCGGGGGAAAATGTTCACCTATAATAAAAAAAGTGAAATCATAAGACAAGTTTTTAATTTCAATTCAAGTTTAAAACAAGAAAAATCCCAACCCAAAATTTAATTTTTCCCAAAAACAAAAGGGACCAGGGAAAACTTCTTATAGGAAAAAACCTGGCAACACATCACCCCCCCGGGCTAAAGCCCCCCCAATTTTTTTTTTCCGGTGACGCCCCTGGACTTTTCCCTTCTGTCTCTTTTCCTTTGGGTCAGCCCTTTTATAAGAAGCCCTGGGTAGGTTTGTACCCCCAGGGTCAAAAGGGGATCCACGGAGATGACACCGGGCCACGCGTATGCCCCCTTTACCTTTTACCTAATATGATCCAATCCCCTACAAATATTTAATATTAGAAAACCAGACGCTAGAAGAGGGAAAAGAGAAATAAAAAGAAAAATAACAGACAGGGCAGACGACAGAAAAAAAAAAAGAAATAGACAGACGACAACAGAGAGAGAGATAGAAAAGACAGATAGAGACAAGAGAGAGACGCAACGACAAGAGAGAGAGGAGAGAAGAGAGAACAAAGGGGCACAGAAGGAAAGACAGACAGAAGAGAGAGAGAGAAAAAAAAAAGACAGGACAGACAGACAACGCAACGCTTGAGAGAAGAGAGAGAAAAAAAAAAAAAATAGCAGACAAAAGAAAGAAAAGAGAAATAGACAGCCGACAGACAGAGGAGAAAGCAGACGACAGACAGAAGTTGAGAGACAGACAGACAGACAGACAGACACAGAGAAGAGGGGGAGAGAGAGAGAAAGAGAAGAGAAGACAGAAGAAGAGAAAGACCAAAAAACAACAGAAGACAAAGACAGACAGAGGGGAGAGAGAGAGAAAGAAATTTTGACAGACAGACGAAAGAAAAAGAATAAATGACAGCAGACGACAGAAGAGAGAGAAAGACAGCAAAGAAGAGAGAGACAGAAAACAGAGAGAAAGAAAAAAAAGAAGACAGAAGACAGACAGAGAGAGAGGGAGAGACAGGGGACAGGAGAGGAGAGACGCAGCAGACAGACAGAAAAGAAATTAATGACAGACAGACAAAAAGCAGAGAGAGAAGATAGACAGACAGAAAGAAAAAGAGAAACAGACAGACGAGAGAGCTAGACAGACAGACAAAAATACAGGAGAGACAGACACATAAAGAAATCAACAGACAGAGAGAGAGAGGAGAGAGAGAGAGGAAGAGAGACAGCAACAGACGACGACAGGAGGACAGACAAACAACAGAGAGAGAGAGAGAGAGAGAGAAGAGAAAGAGAGAGAGGAAGAGAAGAGAGAGAGGAGAGAGAGAGAGACGCAGCTAGACGCAGAGAGAGAGAAGAGAGAGAGGAGAGACAGACAACAGACAGACAGACAACAGACAGACAGACAACGACAACAGACACGAAAACAGACAGACAACAGACAGACAGACGATACAAAAAAAAAAGAAAGACAGACAGAAAGAGAGAGAGGAGAAAAAAGAGGAAGGAGAGAAAAAAAAAGACGACAGCACAGAAAGAAATAGACAGACAGACAGACAGACAGAGAGAGAGAAGAGAGAGAAGAGGAGAGAGAGAGGGGGAGAAAAGAGAGGAGAGAGAAGAGAGGAGAAAAGAGAAAAGGAGGAGAGAGAGAAGACAGCAGAAGACAGACGACAGCAGACAAAGAGCTAGACAGACAGACAGACATACAGAGAGAGACAGACACGAAAAAAATACGACGGGAGAGAAGAGGGGAGAGAGAGAGAGAGAGAGGAGGAAAAGAGAACAGACAGACAGACGACAGACAGACAGACAGAAGACAGACAGACAGACAGACAGACGCAACAAAACAGACAACAGCAGACAGACAGACAAAACAGACAGACAGAAGACAGACGAGAGAGAGAGAGAGAGAGACGCAGCTAGACAGAGAGAGAGAGAGAGAGAGGAGAGAGAGAGAGAAGAGAGAAAAGAAGAGAGAGAGAGAGAAGAGAAAGAGAGAGAAGAGAGACGGGACAGACCAGACCAGCAGAAAAAGACAGACAACAGGAAAAAGACAGACAGACAGACAGACAGACAGACAGACAGCAGAAGACGCAGCAGAGACTGATACAAAAGAAAAAGAAAGAAATAGACAGACGACAGACAGAGAGAGAGAGAGAGGGGAGGAGAGAGAGAGAGAGAGAGAGAGAGAGAGAAAAAAAAAAAGACAGAGACAAAAAGAAATAGCAGCAGACACAGAAATAAAAGACTGCAGAGAGAGAGAAGAGAGAGAGAGAGAGAAGAAGAAAAAGAGAGAGAGAGAGAGGAAGAGAGAGAGAGAGAGAGAGAGAGGGAGAGAGAAGAGAGAGACACCCCAAAGAAAAAGAAAGAAACAGACAACAGAAAAAAAAAGAGAAAAATAGACAGACAAGAGAGGCAGACAAAAACAGACATACAGAAGACTACAGACAAAAGAACAGACTAAGACAATGACATAGAAGACAAACAGAAGAGAGAGAGAAAGACAGACAGACAGACAGCAGGACAGCAAACGACAGAAAGACAGAGAGAGAGAACAGAACATACAGAGACAGACAGCCCGGCAGAGACAGAAAAACAAAAGACAGGAAGAAACTCGCAACTCGTGCTCGTGCTGGGCCCCTTTCCCACACCCACCAAGGGTGCCCCACAAAAAAATGGACGCGACAATAGTTACTTTGGGAGAGACGACGAAAGTTTCATCGAAACACCACAATCCCAAACGAGGAGTACATCATCCTTCCCACCTTTATAGCGCGTAGTTCCTTGTTCCTTTTAATAAGGTCTATTAAGGGTTATGTAAAGAGTTTGTGCTCCATATTTCAGGGTTTTTTGGTCAGTTTTTTGGGGAATTATCGGGGTTTGTGGGGATTTGGTGGTTTTGGGGGATTTTTTGGGGATGGGGGTGGGGAAGGAAATTTTCCGAATTGACTTTTGGGAAAAACTTGGAAATCATTTCCGGTTTTTACTGAAAGAACACCGCACTGGTTTTTTGTATGCTTTTGTACTTCACATCTGGGAAAAGGGTTTCCGGTGCGCTCCCTTTGGGTTTAACCCCCACGGCCCCCTATGAAATATGAGGGGCCTCAAAAAAACTAATCCAGTTAGGTTTTGGGGAGGTTAGGAGGTATACTTTGTGTTAAAGGGTTTGGTTTGGTTAGGGTTTGGTATATTTGTAGTTTTAAAGGGTTAGGGAACTTTTTGGGTTAGGTTGGTTAGGTCGGGATACTTTTTGGGGGAAAGGGAGGGTTTGGTTAGGTATACTTTGGGTTTAAAGGGTTGGTTAGGTTAGGATACTTTTGGTTAAGGTTAGGTTGGGTTGGTTACTTTGTGGTTAAGGGGTTTTTAGGTTTTGGTATACTTTGTGGTTTGTTTTGATTTTTACATTAGTGACTGAGATTTTTTTGGGAGCCCTAAATCACTATATTTTTCTTGTTTGGGTATGGGGGGAAAAAAAAAAAGATGGGGGGAAGGGCTTCTTAAAGTTTTACCCCCCAAGGGGTGGAGTCTTTTGAACACAAGTTGTTTCGGTCAATTTCTACGGTAAAAGTTTGCCCACATTCCCCCCTTCCCCCCAAAAAACACACATCACACACCCACACACACACACCACACACACACACCCAAACCCCCACACACCACAACCACACCACACACGTCCATCACTCCAGATTACAGGGAAAAAATTTCCGTGAAAACTAAAGTCGCCAGGGCAACGTTTTTTTTTTTGATTACAAGGTGGTGGCGTTTAAAGTTAAATTTCTACACCAGATTTTAGGAAGTTAGAAGGGAAAGGGGGGGCTTATCTGGGAAAAGGGGAAAAAAAAAAAAAAACGTTTTTTTTCAATTTTTTGGTGTCTGGGATTTTTTTTG
>JACEEZ010025296.1:5000-10447 GCA_016584305.1 Chionoecetes opilio | reverse complement strand
GGCTTTCGCATAATTATCTACCGAACGCCTTACTGTCATTACTAACCAATTTATGACCACATGACAGGAAGCGGGTGTCACTATTATCCTTATGCGATCTATCTAAGCTTTGACAGTGTCAACCACACCATCCTACTTAAGAAACTTGACAACACAATGTTGATATTTTCCCTGGTTTGACAGTTACCTAAATGGAGAACGCAGTCAGTACGATTACATAACACTACTTCTTCGAATTACATGTTACGTACGGTGTCCCGCAGGGCTCTATACTTGGCCCAATATTGTTTAACATTTTCGTGAATGATATGTCGCATTTATTAATTGCTGTATATTGTGCAATACGCTGATGACACACAAATCCTACACAAAAACCTTTCAATAACCTTGACACCCTCATTCAGAAAACACAGGAAACCTTACATAAGCAAAGTTGTACTTTCTGAAAAATGTTTACTACTAAAATACTAAGAAAACACAGTGTATGTTCTAGGTCCTATCACTATTATCCCAGATACCAGAAAATCTCACTATACAGCACCACGACACAACCCTTCAACCCCCACCACATGTAAAAAACCTTGGACTACACAGGACAGGTACATGACTTTTAACAAACATGTATGTGAATGAGTAAAAAGTAACCGATCTCTAATGTATGTAAATAGAAAAAAGAATATTTCGACAAGATACTCGCACAGCAATTATACAATCATTGTACTTAGCATTATTAATTATTGCAAGGGAAATATGGGGCACAGCAAACACAACTCTCCAAAACATGTTCAAAACTACAGAATTTTGCAGCAAAAGTATAGATGGTAAACCCAGGAAGTACGATCATGTGACTCCAATTTTGAAAAAACTACAATGGCTGAATGTTAAAGACCAATAACTCACGACACAGGGTCACTATGTTCAAGTATATGACCCATCTATATCCTAATCTGACTTTTCCAACTGTAGGGGACTTTACTGGTAGCACCACCAACAGCGAATCACCTTACGTCCCTAAGACCAACACAGACATGGGGGCCAGATCTCTCTCTGTAAGGGGCCCCAAGTTATGGAACAGCTTCCCGTCGCTAGTTAAAGATGCTAACACCCTACAGTCTTTCAAAACTAAACTCAAACTTGTACTTCGGGATGGAAATGAATTTTATATAGAACTTTTTCTTTTAATGTATATAGTATATTCTTAGGTAGAAATATATGTACCTTTTATAATGATTTTTACTATATATTTTTTTTTCTTTAATAATGCTTTTATTCCTTTACTTTTTATTTCATATTCTGTATATATATTTTTAATATCGATTATTTTTCTATTTTACAATTTTATAATTTTTTTTTTTTTTTATTTTTAATGTTTTAATGCAAAACTGTGTAATTTAATTTATGTAGCTATTATCTTGAAAATAATTGTATGTACGAAAAACCACTGCCGTGGAAAAAATTTTTTTTATTATTTATATTACTCTTCTCTCTCTCTCTCTCTCTCTCTCGTCTCTCTCTCTCTCTCTTCTCTCTCTCTCTCTCCTCTCTCCTCTCTCTCTCTCCTCTCTCTCCCCCTCTCTTCTTTTTCTCTCTCTCTTCTCTCTTCTCCCTCTCGCTCCCTCTCTCTCTCTCTCTCTCTCTCTCTCTCTCTTCTCTCTCTCCCTTTTCTCTCTCTCTCTCTCTTTTTTCTCTTCCTCTCTCCCCCCTCTCCCCTCTCTCTCTCTCTCTCTCCCCTCCCCTCTCCCCCTCTCTCCCCTCTCTCTCTCTCTCTCTCTATCATTTATATCTCGTTTCATGTATTCATGTTTTCCGTCTTATCTCAGTTAAAAAAAAAAATTCTCTCTCAATCTCTCTATCTCTTTCTCTCTCTTTTTCTCTCTCTCGGGGTCTCTCTCTCTTTTTTTTTTTTGTTTTTTTTTTTTTTTTTTCTCTCTCTCTCTCTCTCCTCTCTCTCTCTTTTCCCCCTCTCTCTCCTCTCTCTCTCTCTCTCTCTTTTTCTTTTCTCCCCTCTCTCTCTCTCTCTCTCCTCTCTCTCTCTCTCCTCTCTCTCTCTCTCTCTCTCTCTCTCTCTATCATTATATATCTCGTTTCATGTATTCATGTTTTCCGTCTTATCTCATTAAAAAAAAAATTCTTCTCCATCTCTCTATCTCTCTCTCTCTCACTCTTTTTTTTCTTCCCCTCGCTTCTCTCTCTTTTTTTTTTTTCTCTTCTCTCTCTCCTCTCTCTCTCCTCTCCTTCTCTCTCTCTCTTCTCTCTCTCTCTCTCCTTCTCCTCTCTCTCTCTCTCATCTCCTCTCCTCTCTCTCCCTTTTCCCCTCTCCTCTCCTCTCTCTCTCTCTCTCTCTCTCTCTCTCTCTCTCAATTTCTCGTTCATTGTATCAGTTATTTAATGTCAATAATGACATTTAATGGCTTTTAATGTCTTTTAAATAGACATCATGTCTTTTAATTTAAAATCTTTCTCCTCACATTTTATTCCTTCAAATCTCTTCATTTTCCCGTTCTTCCTCTTATCCTGTTTAATTTTTCTTCCTTCTCTTCTTTGTCCTAAGGGAGAAAGTGATGAGTGGATAAAGTAACACTTTAACCTTTCTCTAAAACTTTACTCAGCAATAAACCAGAGCTGTGTACAGAGGGATAGCTGGAGTGAACTGTCTCCAGAGGTGAGGAATTGCCAACATATCACTTCCGAGGTAGTATCTCGAAGCTTCATAAACTTGCTATAAATCAGTGAAGCCTTACATTACTATGAAACAATGAACATGAAAAGAGATAACAACCATAACCTAAACACTAAAACTGCAAACACCACTTCTCCCCCTCTGTAAAAAAAATGAAACATTCAAATTTAAAAAATGTAACATATACAAATAAAAACATAGGTATGCCCTTAATAACCAAACCTATGGGGGGGCTTGCAAACCCTGGTTGAACGCCTAAGTGGTTGAACCTTGTCCACGGGAGACGGAAGACTGTCAGCATGTCTTCAGTGCCCAAGGGTTTCTACATTTTTCGCGCACAGGATCATTTGTTCCAGGAAGGGTTCTACCAGAGTCTCGATCAGTGTCCTCTCTTCCCCGTTAAAACAGGGTAGTTTCTACAGGTGTTATAAAGTCCCGGATTCTCCTTGTACTGTCTTCCTGGCCGGGGCTAGGATCCTTGAGAGTAGGAGCCAGATCCTTCGTGGACACCGTAGACTTCTTCCGTCAGGATAGCGTATATGGGCGTAGTAAGGGGTAGCTTCCTCATATCAATTTCCCTCTTCCAGTGGATCAGACCTTGGGATGTGCGAACAAACTTTCGCAGCGGGACGGGTCCGGACGTAGTAAGCCAAGATGTAAAGAATACCCATCAAAAGATTTCCAGGGAATGAACAATCTCTCTGAGGAGTTTGGTTGGGGGGCAGTAAAAAAGAGAGACCAAATAGAATGAAGTACTGTATCTAAACTAGTTCCCATTGACATTCTGAAAGTTTAGTGATCTGAGGGGCTAAACGCACAGTTTTTCCAGATGGTGCCAATTTCTCTCTCACATTGTCCATTTCCAGTAGGGTAATAGGGAGTAAGTGGTTCATGATAACACCGTGACTCATTAAGAACTCGGAGACTTCGCGAAAAAAATGAACTGTGTTTCCCGGTCGGAATGAATTGAAGAGGGCGCCAAAAATAGAGACCAATTTGCGGAAACATGTAATGACAGTTTTGAGCAGACATATCTGAGCAGGGGAAAGCAAAGGAAAATCTGGAGTATTCGTCAACCGTTACAAGTAGGTAATTTTTTTCTTGTAGAGGGGGGTTTTGGGCCTGTGAAATCTACAGAAATGCGGTCAAAGGGTTGCATACCGGATGATTTACTAGCTGGGGGTCTAAGGAACTTTGGTTTTTCAGTTCCGAGCAAATAGTACACCGAGAGAAAACTTTTTTTAAACGTCTTCTAAAGAGAAGCCAAGTTCTTTATCTTTAAAAAATGATAGAGCCTAGTGATTCCCGGGGATACAAAGAGAAGCATGTATTTCTTCCAGAGAGGGGGAAATTGGTTCTAGCGGCAACAGAACACGCACGTGATAGAGTGTCACAGGCACCATTTTTGGAGCCAGGTCGGTACTTAATATCGTACATTTTTCCCAGAGCTCAAGGCGCCATCTCAGGATCTTATCATTTTTTTATTTTAGAGGAGTGACTGGAACTGAACATGAAAGAAACAGCTTGCTGGTCAGTGACTATAGTGAATCTTCTCCCAAATTTATGAAACCCCTCCACTTACGTAACTGCTTCTATATGGCGGCAGCCACTCTCTATAGCAGGTTGAAGTCTCTCAGAGCTGGTCAAGTTCGGGAAAGAAAAAAGCTACAGGTCGACCGAGCTGGGAGGGGGTGGCTGGTATGGAGACAGAGGAAGCGTCAGTCTCTATTTGAAGTGGCAGGGTCTCATCAAAAGCAGCTAATGAGGCTTTAGCAATTTCTTCCTTGAGTGCTTCGAAACACCTCAAGCTTCTGAGCAAAGAGGAAAGATTCACTATGCAGAATGGGTTGGATGCGCTTAGAGTAGTCCTTGATCCAAATTGAATAATATGAGAAGAGGCCAAAGGGGCTCGTTTAAGAGAAAAAGAGTTATCAGGTATGGGTAATTGTATTAGTGTTTGATGCGATCAAGTCAGGCCGTAGGGAGCCATTTAGAGGTACTAATCCAAGATGGGTTTAATTACATTTTTGACTGTACTGACACATGTTTTATATTTAAAGAGAGATTATACTTAAATTCTGCTTCCCTTGAAGCGCTGAAGATTCATATCATGGTCCTCCTCCTTCCCCACATTAATTACATCATCGATGTACGCTATTTTTGCTTTCAAACCACAGTCAGCTATGATCGAATCCTGACTCTCTGGAAACAGCGACATAATTAGTTAGGCCAAAAGGTATCCAAATTAAAATGGAATAACTGTCCATCACCTCAAAGGGTCTGTATTCTGGGACTGAGAGTGCTTGTGAAGTGTGGGCAGGTGTACCCCACTTCTTTCCTGTGAATACAGGAGTGAGGCAAGGGTGCGTCATTGCCCCATCACTTTTCACGCTTGTAGGGACTGGGTATTGGACAAGGTTTAATCAAAGTGATTGTGGAGCATCCGTGGGCAACACCAAGATCACTGATCTTGTTTTTGCCGATGATGCAGTAATCTTTGCTGAGTCGCTGGAGGTCCTGGTGATGGCTCTCGAGGCGCTGCCAGGAGGCAAAGTTTTTTGGGACTTGAGGTCTCCTGGCTCAAGACCAAGGTCCAGGTGTTTGGAGACTTCCCTAGATGAAGCAGTACAGTCTGTTCATGCGTGGGCGAGGAAATTGAGATTTTTGGGAAAGTTTTACATACCTTGGTGGCAGCCCCATAATGACGCCGGGTCCGTCAAGAAGCCTTACGGCGGATTGGCAAAGCCCACGGGGGTTATGGACTGCT
>JACEEZ010025295.1:0-24606 GCA_016584305.1 Chionoecetes opilio | reverse complement strand
AAAATTAAAAGGGGTTTTTGTTTTTCCAAACAACCTTTCAAGTGGTTCATCTTGAGGTTGACATAAGTAGCAGCGGTTTTGTCAAAAACTCATGGTTGTCGAGAAGTTTAAATATTTGTATAAATATACGAATATACTATTGCTCGGTTATTTACCAATCAATATTTTTTTATTTTACGCCAAATGATAGCCCTTTATCTGCTTCATATTTACTTCTCTATTCATGTTGCATTTATCTGCCATAGTTTTTTAGTTATTGAAAGAAATGTGATTTAAAAAAAATGCAAAATTTGCATTTGCCCTTGCAAAATTTGCAATATTTTTTAAAAAAATAGATTTGCTTAAAAAATTTGTTCCTTGCAGTTTTTGGGTATGCTGAACACGAATATGAAGTCAGTTGTCAGTTACAATGATAAGAAGTCCCTATTTCAGCCTATTCACAATGACATGATGCTTCCAGATATTCCTTAAAAATCACAAATTAGACAAAACTTACTAAAAAACAAAAATATTATAGGCATTGCTAGAATAATCATTACTTCAATCAACGATCAGTAATAGTATTTTCAGTATAAATATGACTTATTTTTTTCCCTATTTGAGCCACCCATGCGATTGTCAAAGTACGTACTTATAAAAAAACCTAGGAATACTATAGCAATCTGTGGGACTTCTAATGCCCTCCCATGACTCCTGTAGGATGCGTAAAGGAGCAAAAGAGGCCCGTGAAGGACTTGAAGGATTGTATACCAAGCGAAGGATATTTAAAAAAAAAATAGTTCTTCCCCCTCCCATTTCCTCTCCTCCTTCCTCCTCCCCTCTCCTCCCTTCTCCCCTAGACTATGCAGTTCAGTTTTGGTTTTTCATATTACAGGATGGAATAGCCTTGTTAGAATCAGTGCAGAGAAGGAAAGTATTCAAGGGATGCGTAACTTTAGTTATGAGAAGAGTTTGGGAAACTATTAAATTTACACTCACTCGAGAGACGCAGAGTAAGGGGCGATCGGGTTTAGAAGTTTATAAGGGGAAATAAAGGGATACGGTAAAGAAGAGGTAGGGAAAGTCTTACGGCTTTTAACCAGGGTAGAACAAGAAGTAACGGATTCAAGCGGGAAAAGCGTAGATTTAAAAAAGAAATAGGAAAAAACTGATTCAAAAATATTGTGGTAAATGTTTGGGAATGGTCTCAGTAGACAGGTAGTTATTTGGCGGAGTCATTAGAGAGCTTTAATTAAAAGGAGGGTAGAAAAATTCATGGATGGGGATGAAAGGTGGATGTAGGTAGTTGTTAGGAAAGAGGAACTTCCTCGTGTAGGTCTCACGATCGCTTGTTCCTTCCTTGTTTTTTATTTATTAAGGAAAACATGATTTAGAAAAAAAACTCTTAGGGGTACCCTATCAATTTTCGCAAAAAGAACTGGATCTCATCTTATATGAAAAAAAAAAAAGAAAAAAAAAAGAATATATATATATATATTATATATATAATATAATATATATATTATATTATATATTTTATATATATATATTAAAGATGTGATTTTTGAAAATGACTTTGGGGTCCCGTACCTATTTTTCTGAAAATAGTTGGGTGTCTCATATTTTATTGAAAAAATGTTCATAAGCAAAACCTGTTGCAGTAGCCCAAAGCGTAGCGCATGTAACCACCGGTGGGATCTTTGAATGCCTTAAATGCAAATATATAGAATCCGTCCTCCATAACATGTTCCATTTTTTCTCTTATTCTCTCCAGCCGAAAAGGTGCTGCGGATTATCTCTTTCATTTGGACCATGTAATTTTTTTCATGAAATATTTTTGGTTACACCACATACACTCTCTCTCTCTCCTCTCTCTCTTCTCTCCCCTCTCTCTCTCCTCTCCCCCTCTCTCTCTCTCTCTCTCTCTCCTCCCCTCCCATAAGAACATAACATAAATAGTTCAAGAGGCCCCTAAGACCTACGCATAGTAAATTTTCCCGTGGTAGCTATTTCTCTCTCTCCTTCTCTCTCTATCTCTCTCTCTCTCTCTCTCTCTCTCTCTCTCTCTCTCTCTTCTCTCTCCTCTCTCTCTCAAACAAAGACAAACCAACAACCACCAGTAGGGAAAACCCATCATTCCTCATCATGTCATAACCTCATCATTGACGCTACCAGTGCTACCCTTCCACCTTTACGTCACCCCATATAATTCATGGAAAACCACGAGTAAAGGAAAAAAATATATATTCAATGTCAAGAACACCGAATAAGAAAAAGAAAAGCAAGAAACACAAAAAAGAGAAAAAGAAGAGGAGAGAGAGAGAGAGGAGGAAGGAAGAGAGAAGGGGAGAGAGAGAAGAGAGAGAGAGAGAGGGAGAGAGAGGAGGAGAGAGACTGGTTGAGAGAGCACTGTGTATGTTTACCTGGCGATGGTCATAATAGTCACAGGTGTATACGTCACATCCTCCTCACCTGCGTAAAAACACACCCTCTTCTTCTTCTTCTTCTTCTTGTGACTGTTATCGCCTAGTATCGCTTTATAGGTCCTCTTCAACTTCGTCTCCTTAGTTAACAAACTTGTCAACTCTGCCCTTGTTTATTTCACCTGGGATACTTACTTAAACGTTTTCAGTAGTGTTCGGTCTTTATACTAACTATACTAACATTTACTTATACATCTACATCTATTTCTACTACTACTTTATACTAATATCCGGTCTTGCCTCTCGTCCATCAAAAGGAAATACCGGTTTTGGATTTATCATTAACCTGCTCCTCGTCTTATTCAGTAGCAAATATGATTTACACATATCATTTTCTCTTACCTATGAGGAAATCAATAATGTTTACAAGTTTGTTTACAAGTTAGGATAATTATTTTTTCGTTTACTCCTACGTCTTCTAGAAATGCCATTTGAGACTATTTCATCTTCTTATTTGCTCCTTTTATTTCGCTGATTCTTACATCTTCTATAGATATACCATTAGTGACTCTATTGCATCTTACTACTTGCATTTATTTTTTTCGTTTACTCTTACATCTAAAAATGCCCTCAGTGACTGTCATCTTCCTACTTGCATATATATATTTTCCGTTTAGTCGTACGATCTCTAGGAATACCATTAGTGACTTTCTCATCTTCCTACTTACACTTATTTTTTCGTTGATTCTTACGTCATATATAAATGCCATTAGTGACTATCTCATCTTCCTTTACCTGCACTTATTTTTGACTTTACTCTTACGTCTTCTAAAAAGGCAATTAGTGACTCTATAATCGTCTTGTTACTTCCACTTCTTTGTCATAACTCCATGCATGCTACTACTACCCTGCCCTTTACTCCATCTTGGTCGATAAGGAATATTTCCTTTAAGTAGACCAAGTACTCCACTTTCTAAATCGTTTCCCTCCCGTGTGTTCCCAGTCACCTCTCCGCCGCCAAGCCTCGCCAAGCCATGCAGGCAACACTAGCATTGCGAGAGGTTTTGTGAATCATAGACAATTATTTTGTGACTCAGTGTCGGCCTTGTAAACTTAGAGTAATGACTTAACGATGTGATGGTGAAAGTAGGTGTGGTTTCTTGTGTGTGTGTGTATGTGTGCAGAGCTGGGCACTAAATACATTGAATGTATTTAAATACTAAATTCTAAATACACGGGAGAAATGTATTTAAATACTAAATACTAAATACATTTTACGAATGTATTTAAATACAAAATACTAAATACATCAATTGTATTTAAATACAGTTGTAAATACATTTTAAATCCACACAAATTTTAACATGTCCGAAAAAATTTAATTTCCTTAGGATTTCCTTAGATTTTGGGTTTCCTTAGAAATTTCCTTCTCCGGCCTAAATTTCCTTGAAATCAGGACATTTCCTTGCCAGTGGAAACCCTGGTTCACTGTAACATCAGGGTTGCCAGATAGTTGGGCGGGTTTATGGCCAAATTAACTGATAAAAAAATATTTACATTTTTATATTATATGTATTTAAATACAATGTATTTAAATACTGCCCAGCTCTGTGTGTGTGTGTGTATTCATCTAGTGGTATTTTACAGGGCCTGAGGTACACTCGTATGGCCCCGTGCATAGGTACATTTTTTATTTTGCTTCCTTAGTAGACATTTTTTGTTTTGTGTGTTGTGTGTGTGTGTGTGTGTGTGTGTGTGTGTGTGTGTGTGTGTGTGTGTGTGTGTGTGTGTGTGTTATTTCCTTATTAGGAAGAGCATATATATAAAAGAGTAAAATTAAATATGAAGACATAAAATTGCACATTCATGTCCTACTATCAGTTGTATTTCTTCCTTTCTCTTTAAGTGGAAACGACAAAACGGGTATTTCTTGTTTTGCTTTGCCCTTGGCCTGAATCCGATACGACATGATGATGATAATGATGATAGTAATAATAATAGTAATGATGATAATAATGGTAATAGTCGTTGTAGTAGTATAGTAACCCAAGCTAATACTACGACGCATTGGATTACCCTACGTTTTCTGTTGGTCTACAATTATTCACACACACACAAGAACATATATACAAGAACAATTGAAACTATTGTCTCTGGAATTATTAAGTAAAGGAGTCCAATTAGCCACCAAAAATAAAATATTAGCCACCAAACAAATCCATAAAACAAAAATAAAGTACGAATAATAATCAACAAAAGAGACAGAGACTAGAGCACAAATAGGCAGTCACCACACTCCTATTCCCTAGACACGTCTCTAGTCCTCTCATCACCTGCATTACGTAAGACCTATATATTAAACCTTAGATATATAAATAGGTCTTGGCATTACGTACACACAACACCCGCGCTTGAGTCTTTACACAATCCACGCACCGATAACGCGCCCGGGTAGCCTCATTTGAGAGAGTAATCCCATGAAAAAGCAGGAATTTCCCAACCCAACCAAAGCCTTCCGTTCACTACTACAGTATCCTCCTTCTCCTCTTCTGCCTTCGTACCCTACTGCGTCTTACCTTGTAAATGTCAACATAGCGCACTTGAAAGCTGTTGTACTTAAGTCTATTTTTTTTACGAGGCGAAAAATCCTGATCCTGTGCTGCTTACTGACTGATATTTGATGCCAGGAGAAGGGAATAGTACTGTTCTTCTTAATGTCAGCTGTATTTTATCATAGTTAACCATATTATCAGGTAAACATAATTATATGCATAATTTTAATTTTAAGCATGAGACCTTAAGATAGAATGGAATTTTTGCCGTGTTAAAAAAATTGACTAGTACAGTGGAAGACAGAGAAGGTGGCGGTGTCTTGCATCCGTCACGCTCCTTGACAAATTGCTTTTAATTCCCTCCCGGCGCTTCCTATGGTGAATGATTGAAAACAAAAAGATGTCTGGGAACTCACTCACGGCCTTGACTTCCTGCTTGCAGTTTTTCAAATCATTAGTCATTAATGGGCAGTGATATTGCTTCTTATCGTCACTCCCGGCTCGATTTCCCAAAACGTCACCAAAACATTTCAGGAAAGTGTTTTCGCTCAGTTGGATATGGGGTCTAAGCCACAGTTGACTGCAGACCAGATCACCCGTATTCACAGCTTATATAAGATCAGTTTTAGTTCAAAAGAAATTGTGAGGGAGACTGGGTTACTCAACGAACGGTTGAGCGGTGGGTTAAGAAATCGCGAGACTTTACGGATGTAACGAGACACGCTCCTTACACACACTGTACCCAGTAAACTGTGGGTTTATTGACTTTAATTTTCTTGCTGTTTTGGTAGGAGATTTCACTAGCTGTATTTTGATAATATTCAAAGTTTTCTTTGAAACTTTTTTCTTGCGTCCAGGACGAGACAAGTGCGTTAGACTTTCAGCAGTTGGCGAGTCTCGCGATTTCTTAGCCCATCGCTCAACCTTTCGTTAAGTAACCCAGTCTCCCTGACAATTTCTTTTGAACTAAAACCGATCTTATATAAGCTGTGAATACGGGTGATCTGGTCTGCAGTCAACTGTGGCTTAGACCCCATATCCAACTGAGCGAAAACACTTTCCCGAAATGTTTTGGTGACGTTTTGGGAAATCGAGTCGGGAGTAACGATAAGAAGCAACATGTCCTGGTCACTGCCCATTAATGACTAATGATTTGAAAAACTGCAAGCAGGAAGTCAAGGCCGTGAATGAGTTCCCAGACATCTTTTTTTTTCAATCATTCACCATAGGAAGCGCCGGGAGGGAATTAAAAGAAATTTGTCAAGGAGCGTGACGGATGCAAGACACCGCCAACTTCTCTGTCTTCCACGTACAGTATAGTAAAAGAATAATAATATTTGTACAGTAAGGAAGTGTGGTGTTCGTAAGAATGTGTTTAAGTCAGGAGGAATCAGTGCAGGACTTATCATCAGGACTTTTTTGTGATGTGGTTATTTGAGTGTTATTCTGTCTTTTCTGTGTGAGGTATGTAATGGGATCTCTATTTGACTATCTATTTTGTTTTATTTATCTATTCATCTATATAGGTATGTGTGTATGAATTTAATATATATATATATATGTATGTACTATCTATCTATCTATCTATCTATCTATATTCATCTATCTCTATTTTAGTCGTATATTATATATATTTTCTGGTCATGTATTTGTTTCCCTTTTGAGTATAAGTATACCATTCAAGGATTCAATGTTTGTTTGGTTAATAGAGAGAGGAACGATCAGATTATCTAACTAACATTCCACTCCATTCACTCCTCTATAACCTTACGAGGAGAGGAGAGTGAAAAAAACAAGGTAATATTTCCATAATCTTACTATTCCGTACAAATGAGAAGACGAAACAAGCAAACAAAAGGTCATCAAGTTAAACTTGTCTGCTGGAAAAAGGGATGCACACTATTGCACATCGAAGTTCCCTGATGTCTCGTATACACAAAGGAAGCGTCGGGAGGGGTTGTAAGATGGTTCCCTTCTGTTGTTACGTGTTTTCTCCGCCCTTGTAATAGTGTGAGGCTTGGGGCAGTACAGAAGGTAGAGTCATGGCAATTACTGGTAGTGGAATGCAGTGAGGCGAGGTGCTCTGGCCTTACACTGGCAAACCTTCGAGTGGCAAGCAAAAGAGGGAGAGTTATTTAGCTGGCTCTATTTCTGCCTGTCTCCTTTGGGTGTCTGTGTTGTGTTGCTTTGTGTTTGTATCATTCTTTGTTCTTTTTTTATATGTTCTCTCTCTCTCTCTCTCTCTCTCTCTCTCTCTCTCTCTCTCTCTCTCTCTCTCTCTCTCTCTCTCTCTCTCTCTCTCTCTCTCTCTCACACACACACAAGAACCAGTTATCTTTCTCTTATCCTCAACTTCTACACTCTTCAAGTCTCGTAACACAACCTCAGTAACTATCATATATACCGAGACTATATCCACGGGAATAATAATATTATATATGTGTTGGATATAATACTTAAGGCCTCTATTTACTCGCACTGACAAATCATCACCAGGAATACAAAGAAAGCAATGGAATGAGTAAAAAAAAAAAGATAATGTTCTTTCCATTAGTTCTTGAAAATCGAAGTTCAATAATAATAGGAAAGATGAGCCCGAGAGAGAGAGAGAGAGAGAGAGAGAGAGAGAGAGAGAGAGAGAGAGAGAGAGAGAGAGAGAGAGAGAGAGAGAGAGAGAGAGAGAGAGAGAGAGAGAGAGAAAAAAAAAGTGGACTAGGAAAGTATATCGAACTGAGAACAAAGTCATTCCAGTTAAGCTGCCATATCCTTCTATACGTCAATAAAAGGAAGGCAGACAAAACAACTGCATCAGAGAAAGAGATAGATTTGTCGTCCCACAATGCACAACAAAACTGCGCATGACCTACTTCCTGCATCACACAAAATCTCTCTCCCTCTCTATCTCTAAACGTACCTATTTTGCAAAATTTTCCTAGAATACAAAAGCCACTCCCTAACCTAACCAGTTTTCACCCACAGTTCCTATTATGTTGCCCCATCACGATCATACAATATATCAGGCACTCCTCTCATCCCTTCTCCTCCTCCTCCTCCTCCTCCTCCTCCTCCTCCTCCTCCTCCTCCTCCTCCTCCTCCTCCTCCTCCTCCTCCTCCTCCTCCTCCTCCTCCCTTCCTCAAATAGTATCCTAGATTTAGTTTTCACTACCGACATTGATCTGATTGATTACTGCGATATAGGTGAACATTTGGCAAACAGTGATCACAGGCTAATCAGATGCGGCATAAATTGAAAATTTTAGACATCACAGAAAATCATTTTATTAGTCCCAAATTATAATAAAGCAGATTTCACGAAGATCAGCAGGGTACTAAGCGAAGTTGAATGGATTGACCTACTAAATGGTAATAAGCCGAAAACATGTGTAATGTATTCACTAATAAACTCCAATCGGTGGTGGAAAAACTGTTTCCCACGGTAAGAAAAACGTTTGAATAAACAAAAAACAGACCCAGTTGGATGAATAATGAGATCCAACAAATCATTGGCAGAAAGCGCCGAGCGTATAAAGTTTACAAACGATCAAAATGCAGACTGCGAATTCTAGAGAATAAATGACGTCAAACGTCGCTGCAAAGGACTAATTAAGTCTAAAAAGCGCGAGTATGAAGAAAAAATTGAAAGGAATCCAAATCAAACCCGAAAAGGTTCTTTCAATACGTTCGAAGTAAAAAAACGTAAAAAACAAGTATTGAACCACTGAAAGATAATAAAAATATCTTGGTAAATGATAATAAGGAATATGGCGTTCGTACTTAATAAAATACTTTAATGCGGTATTTATTAAAGAAGACGAAACTCCATTACCAGAACCAGTAAACATGTATGCAGGACTCGAAAGGGATAGACTGGTAATAGGAGGAGATAACAGTAGACGAAATATCAAAGTATTTTGCTAAAATTTGGGACCCAGCAAAATCCGTGGGGGTGGACGAAATCTCGCCGCGACTACTTCGCAAATGTCACAGTCAACTTTCGCTCCCATTAAAGATTATTTTCAATAAATCGCTAAGTGAAAAAAATGTTCCTAGTATGTGGAAATTAGCTAATGTTACCCCCGATATTCAAAAAAGGGAGTAAGAGCCTCGCAAGTAAATTATCGCCCAATTAGTCTAACGTCCGTGATTGTTAAACTATTTGAGAAAATATTGCGGATAAAATAATGTCTTTTCCCCGATGAAATAATTTCTATACTAAACTCCCAGCATGGATTTCGAAATAAGAGATCCTGCTTAACAAACCTATTTGGATTTTTTTAATGTCATTTATTCAAACTGGGACGCTAAAATTCCCTCGGATGTAAATATACCTTGATTTTCAGAAAGCCTTCGATACAGTTCCACATAAGCGACTTTTTGACCAAGCTAAGGGCACATGGCATAGGAGAGCAATTATGTTCATGGATTGGCGATTGGCTTTCAAATCGTAAACAAGGGGTAGTAATAAATGGTGAGGCATCTGATTGGTTAGATGTCCACTAGTGGGGTGCCTCAGGTCGGTCTTTGGGTCCTACTCTTTTTCTGATATATATCAACGATCTGGGCTGCGGACTTTGTATCTAAAATACAAAATTTGCCAGATAACCACCAAATTAGGCGGGTAAAGCCATATACTAGAGAAAATTGCGAAAATCATACAAAGTGATCTCGACAAACTATCAGATTGGAGTGATAAATGGCTATTAAAATTCAATTCCGATAAATGTAAAGTAATGCAAAAAGGCAACGATAACCTCAAAAATAACTATCAAATGCAAAATAAATCGTTAACTGAAGTACAGCATGAAAAGGATCTAGGTGTCATCATCAGTATGATCTGAAAACCAGTTCGCATTGCCTAGCTGCCAGTAAAAAAGGGAAATATGATTTTGGGCTTTATTAAACGTAACTTTGAACATAAAACTCCGAAAGTATGACACAATTTTACACGTCCTTGGTTAGGCCGCACTTGGAATATGCCGTTTAATTCTGGTCGCCCTGTTTCGTAAAAAGATCAAGCCAAATTGGAATCAGTGCAAAGAAGAGCAACCAAACAAATTCCATCTCTGCGAAATTCATCTTATGAAGAGAGACTGCGGAAACTTAATATGTTTTCCTTAAAGGATCGTAGAATCCGTGGGGACTTGATAGAAACCTTTAAGTCCTAAAAGGTTTTGATGTCATTAATCAAGAGGAACTATTCGAGCTTTTTAACTCAAGTGACAACAAGAATAATGGTTTTAAACTAAACGGTCAACGTTGCATCACGATCTCCGTAAAAATTATTTCAATGTTTGAGTCGTTGATCGATGGAACAAGTTACCAGCAAATGTTGTCGGGGCCAACACAATACTACATTCAAAAACAGACTTGACGCCGCACTGAAAATAAAAAGGGTATTGATAGTGCGAATTCGTATCTAGTCCCCCGTATCGATTAGTTGTAGTGGTAGTGGTAGTTGTAGTTAGTATTTTTTCATATCCTATCATTCTGCACTATGAAATTTCCATGTTCCTATCCTCTTTAGGGACATGGTATCATTTTCCAAGTTTTCTTACAAGTAGTTGATAGTTAGTAGTATGAAGTTCAGCGATACCCTCGCTATGGACCAATAGGTCTCCTGGTGTCTGTTACTCCTATGTAATCCTATGTAATCCTCCTCCCCTCCTCCCCGAACTCATACAAAGGATCTCGACAACTATCAGATTGGAGTGATAAATTGGCTATTAAAATTCAATTCCCATAAATGTAAAGTAATGCATATAGGCAACGATAACCTCAAATATAACTATCAAATGCAAAATAAATCGTTTTAAAGAAGTACAGCAGGAAAAGGATTTAGGTGTCATCATCAGTAATGATCTGAAAACCAGTCCGCATTGCCTAGCTGCCAGGGAAAAAGGGAAATATGATGTTGTGTAAATAAACGAACTTTGAACCCTAAAACTCCGGAAAGTAATGACACAATTATACACGTCCTGGTTAGGCCCCACTTGGAATATGCCGTTCAATTCTGGTCGCCCTGTTTCGTAAAAAATCAAACCAAATTGGAATCAGTGCAAAGAAGAGCAACCAAACAAATTCCATCTCTGCGAAATTCATCTTATGGGGAGAGAGACTGCGGAAACTTAATATGTTTTCCTTAAAGGATCGTAGAATCCGTGGGGACTTGATAAAAAACCTTTAAGATCATAAAAGGTTTTGATGTCATTAATCAAGAGAAAACCCATTCGAGCTTTCAACTCAAGTGACAACAAGAAATAATGGTTTAAACAAACGGTCAACGTTGCATCACGATCTCCGTTTAAAAAATTTTTTCTATGTTAGAGTCGTTGATCGATGGAACAATTTACCAGCAAATGTTGCCCGGAGCCAACCAAAACTCATTCAAAAACGCTTACGCGCACTGAAAAAGTAAATGGGTATTGTAGTGCAAATTCGTACTGCCCCCCCGATCGATAGTTTGAGTGGTAGTGGTAGTTGTATTATTTTTTTTCATATCCCATTCTGCACTATGAAACTCCATTTTTTCCCATCCTTTCTTTTTAGGGAAAGGTCCCATTTTTCCAAACTGTTTTTCCCTTCGTAATTGATAGTTATTTTTTCCTCCCTCCTTTCCTTCTCCTGTTCTTTTTCCTTTTTCCTTGTTCCCCCCTCCTCCCCCCCTCCTCCTCCTCCTTTTCCCAGGTCTTTCCACGAAGAGCCTCATTTGGTTACTTCGGGAAAGGTGCAAAAAATAAAAAGTGAAAAAAATAATTTGGGTGCCTGATTTTATTTTGTACATTCCTTAGTTTTGCAGGGTGCGAGTCGCTTTTTTTGTGTGTGGTGTGTGTGTGGTTGGGGAAAAAAAACGTTTGTTTTAATGGGAATGAGTTGTCAGGTGGCAATAGCAACCCCAAAAACAATGGAAAAAAAAAAAACAGCGTCAAACTATATCTTTTAATATGAGTTAGCACGTGACAACAGAAGGGAACCATCTTACCACACCTCCCGATGCTTCCTTTGTTGATACGAGGCAGCGGGGAATTCGATGTGCATCCCTTTTCCCAGCAGACTTAACACCGCCGCTAGCATAGAAGGAAAAAGAGAAAGAAAGTAATGAGAAGGAGGTGAAATGGAGGTCGAAGAGACATATAAGGAGGGGAAGAATGAATTGATGGAAGTAGAGGTGGATGCGTTTGAGGAAGGGGAGTTATTGGAAAGGTTGGGGGAACACACATTGTCTCTTGAGCCTCGTGTGGGGAAGCCCTATCACTGGACGGATGTTTTGAAGGTCTCCTCCAACCCCCCCTCTCCTTCCACCCCTTCCACTTGCCTGTCTACTTCCAGATCACCTTCCTCCTCCTCCTCCTCCTCCTCCTCCTCCTCCTCCTCCTCCTCCTCCTCCTCCTCCTCCTCCTCCTCCTCCTCTTGTTGTTCCAGCGCGTGTGCTGGTGAAGTAATGACCTCCTGTCGTGTCTGACTTTTTTTTGGGGGAATAGAGGGAGTGGTTAGGGAAGGGATAAGGGGGAAGGAGGAGGAGGAGAGAAGAATGGTGCAACTTTCTGTTGTTCTAAATGTTGTGTGTGTAGATGGCGATAGTCGACTGGTTAGACTACTACTACTACTACTACTACTACTACTACTACTACTACTACTACTACTACTACTACTACTACTACTATTCCTACTCCTACTACTCCTTCTACTACTTCTTCATCTTATAAACCCTCACTACTTTTCAGGTATTGTATTTTTTTTGGGTCAAATGCCAAACGTAAACGTCAATGCCCCGTAAACGCATATATATTTTTTCTTCATTCTGCCTCTACTTTATGTGGCAGTGTAGAAATCATGTCGAGAGCAAAGACTGGTCCGGGTAAGGTAGCCAGCCAGCCAGTCATCCAGTCAGTCAGTCAGCCATTCAACCAGTCATCCAGCCATCCAGCCAATCAGCCATCAGCCACCGCCGTCAGCCAGCACCCGCAGCCACCAAACCAGCCCCCAATCAGCCAGTCACCACCAGCCGTCACCCAGTCGCCCCCCCCAGCCACCCAGCCAATCAATCAGCCAGTCAGCCATCGGGCAGTCCCCCAACCTTTGCCAGTCCCCCAGTCAGCCAGCCAGCCAGCCAGCCGCCACCACCCAAATCAGCCGTCGCCAGCCCAGCCACCAGTCAGTCAGTAGGTATCAGCCATTGTATCAGGTAGTCAGGTAGAAACCGTCCATCGCTCCGGTACCGTCTGGGACCCACCAACGGGGGGTGCTTCGGGCACTTCATCTCACTAAGGGGGGAAGACCTAAGGCAGTACTACCTGTTTTTCCAGGAATGATTATGCCCCATGTAAAAAAGACCCATCTCTTTTGCAGAGCGCAAACTGGGGTCATAGTCTTGGCAGGGAGCGTACATTCCACATACTTTCTCTAATCCAAACCCGTAAACCTTTGGGTTTTAGTTCTGCTTGTTCTCATGCTGCCCGAGATAGAGGGTGGCTACAAACGGTACCGTAAGCATCCATTCCCTGAACTCATCCCCCTTTAATTTTTCTCCCCCAAATCATCCCAAAATTTTTCTTCAACTTACCCAAAAAACTCTTTCATTCTAAAAAATTGTCAAACTTTCTGAATCAACCCTTTTGGGACTTCGGGCTCTGCAATAACATCTCAAACAATTTTCTTCTTCATTTTCCCTCCTATCTTCACCAGATGGTCCCACGGTCTCATTACTTCTAAACTGAAATCTTCGCTCAACATTTGCTAAAAAAATTACCTGGCTGATGAAGGGCTTGTTCCTCCTTCTCCCCACCTTGACTATATTATGCCCGTCATTAAGATCCTTGGAATGATGTTTTTTTTTGGGCCCCTTTCTGGCCTAGATCCCGGAAGGCTTAGGGCCTGCGGAGTTCCTCCTATTTTTTCTCAAAAAATGTGCTTTTGTGCTTTCACCTTTCCCGGTCAAACTTTTCCACTTTGGCCATCTATTCCACCTTTTCCCTTTTTGCGGAAGTTTGCTCACATCAACCTTTCCTAAGAAAAGGGGGGACCGTTTTTAAACCTTTTAACTACCCTCCTATAGCTTTGACTTCCTCCTTTTTAAAATTTTTGAAATTATCTTAATAAAAATTCTTAAGCATCTATCTGCTCACAATCTTCTATTGATCGTCATAGGGTTTTCCTAAAAGGGCGTCTACTGGCGATCTTCTAGCTTTTCCCAACGAATCTTGGTCATCCCCCTTTGGGGGTTTGGGGGAAACTTTTGCTGTTTCCCTTGACATATCAAATTTTTTATAGAGCTGGGACAAATCTTTAATTTTCCAAAAATCCCCCATTCGGTTTCTATCCCTTTTCTTGTACCTTCATTTTTTGTTCCTTTCAAACCCTTCTATTGCAGCTACTGTAACGGACATTGTTTTCTCCTAAATCTATCAAAAAGTGGTGTTCCCCGGGTTCTGTCCTATCCCCAATCTCTTTCTATTTTTATTAATGACTTCTAAATCAAATCAAGCCCCATCCAATCCTACGCTGATGATTCTACCCTGCATTTTTTTAAGTCTTTATTTGACTCCCAAATCAACAGGAAATAAATGATTCAAGGAGAGATGCCACCGAGCGCCCAATTCTGATCTTTTATAATTTTTTATTGGGGCAAAACAAACCCTTTTTTTTTCAATCCCCAAAAACCCAATTTTCACCTATCATCGACAAAAACCCACCAGATAACTATCCCCCTCTTCTTTAAAGACACTAACTGTCTCCTTCTTCTACAATTAACATTTTAGGGGCTTCCTTTCTAAAAATCTGAATGGAAAAATCACATTATTTCTTGCTAAAAAAACTTCTAAGAAGTTTAGGTGTGCTTGGCGTTTGCGTCCTTTTTTTTTTCTCCCTCCCAAATTTCTTGCTCTCTACAGGGGCCTATCCGCCCATGTATGGATTTCTCACTGTTTGGGGGGGATCCACTCATACAGCTTCCTAAACGGTTTTATCAAAAATTTTTTCTATCAACTCCTCTCCTTTCCTGACTGACTGTCTTCAATCTTTAAATCCCCGCCGCAATGTTTTCTTCTTTGCTCTCTTCTACGTTATTTTTATGCTCACTGCTCTTTTTAATTGCTAAATCCCCTCCCCCCCCCACTCCCGCGGCCCCGCTGCACAAAACTTTCTACTCTTCTCTCCCCATTCTTCCATCTTCCTAATGCAAGAGTTAAACATAAACTTTACTCTTTTATCCCTTTCACTTTAAAATTGGACCCTTTTTCCCGTTTCTATTTTTTCCCCTTTCCCATGACTTAAATCTTTTCAAAAGAAGTAAACAAACCCTCCCAAACTAAATTTTCCTACCCCTCTTTTTTTTTTTATTTTTTCTCTTTCTGCTCTTTTGGGACTGGCAAAAAACGGGCTTTGGTGTTTCCCATTTTGTTTTGCCCTTTGGGGCCATTTCCCTTGTGTGTAAAAAAAAAAAAAAAAAAAAAAAAAAAAAAAAAAAAAAAAAAAAAAAAAAGTTACCCCCCCCAGCCAATACCAGCCCCCCAATAAAGCCGCACCAGCCGCCATCATCACCGCCCCGGCCAGTCAGCAAGACCAGTAGCCCTCTTTTCCCATTTGAATAATAAACCTTTTTGGGGGGAAGGACCTTTTTTTTTGTTTTTTGTTTCCCTGCTGTTGAAATGGGTAGGGAGAAGGTTTTTGTTTTGTTGTTGTTTTTTTGTTTTTGGCGGGGGGTTTTGGAGGGTTTTTTTTTATCATTTTTTTTTGTTTTTTTTTGTTTTTCTAGAAACAAAAAGCAAAAGGAAAACCCCCTGAAAATTTTTGTTTCCCTTATTTTGCTTTCCTCTTCTTGCCCCCCCCTTTCCTAAACAAAAAGTTTTCTGGAAAAACCCCCCATTCCTTTTTTGCTTCTCTCTTTTCCCCCTTTCTCTTTTTTTAAAGTTTTTTGCAAATTCTCTTTTCTCTCTCTCTCTCTCTCTCTCTCTCTCTTTTCTCTCCCCTCTCTCTCTCTCTCTCTTCTCTCTCTTCCTCTCCCCCTTTTCCTCTCTCTCTCTTTCTCTCTCTCTCTCTCTCTCTCTTCTCTCTCTCCCCTCTCCTTTCTCTCTATCCACTCTTAGACCCTTTGGAGGGGGCGGGGCAGTAATCTCGTGGGCCACACATCCCATGCTGGGGGGACTTTGAAGAGCTAAAGCTCACGGCGCATCACAACCCACTCCATGCGGGAGGAGACCTTCCCTGACGTAAATGACGGGGCCATCTCCCATGTTTGCGGCTTTCCTGAACTTCTGATGACCACTGGGCACAGGTGTCAAAAATTTTATTGCCCGGTGTGGTGACGTCCCAGAAATTTCCGAAAACAAATGGAAAACGGGGAAGGTGATTGGAAGTTTTACGGAACATTTAAACCCTGGTATGCTTCGTATCCTTTTCCCCGTCTCTGTGCAAGTTTTGCGAAGACCTCACTCGCGCCATTCAGATGCAGTGATGCCTCCAACCCCCCCAAAAGGGAAAAAAAGTTTCCCCCTAATAAAAAAATCTTTGGTACATGACAGCAAAATTAAGTTCCTTACAAAGTATCTCGTCACTCACCAAGAAACACCCCCACCCCGGGGCTGCGAGAGCAACCCCACCTTAGGGGGGTTTCGTAGCCGAGACCAAATTGCCCTTTTTTCGTGGGGAGAAATGGTTGCTTTTTTACGGGAAGGTTTGACCACCCCCCAAAAAACCCAGTGTGGAGGGCCGTCAACCGCATTAGGGGCAAACATTCAAAAACCCCCGCTCACCCGCCCCGGCGGGGAAGGGGTTTCTGAGCTATGGGGGACTCCCACGAGCGTCACGAATATAATCTGCCCCCTAACATCAAAGTGCCAAAGCCCAAAACCTTGACCCGGCAGGCGGGCTGCAGTCACTGCGGCCACGCTACTATGGGATAACACTGATGAGCCCATCCGGGGGGAGGAGAGCCAGGGCGGAAAACGATGGGACACAGCGCCTGGAGGCGGCATAACCCTATCCATGCTGAATGCTGTTGCAATTCGGGGGTGACCCTCTATTGCAGCTCTTTAACATGCCCTTTTTCCCCAGGGGGACGCTACCTAGGAATGGCAAACTAATACATTCCTTTCCCCAAAAAACCGGCCCAGACAACCAGTTCGCCCTCCCCCTCATTTAAACCCTTATGTAGATCTGGAAGCTATACTTACCGGCTCCCCTACAAATGGGGCCTTGGAAAAGGTGTGAGGGCTTTGTCAAGCACGGGACACTCCCAACTGCCTCGCCCTACTATCAAATGAAAAGGGCCAAGACGCTGTGTTTCTGAAAAAAAAAGCTTTTGACAGGGCCAACCACTCCCAAACCCTCCGAGCTCAAAAAATTGGGAGTAAAAGGCAAGCTCCCCCTATGGGGGCAGCAATACCTCCGGGCAGAAAGGCCCTTTTTAATTTCAGGGGGAAAACCCCTGATTACATGAGGCTAACAATGGCGCCCCAGGAGGGGTACGTCCCCACACTGTTTAAAATCCTGATGAAAGTGCTTTTCCAGACTCCCTTACCCCGGAGGGGGCACGCCATCGGGTATGCTGAGACGTTGTCCTGCAGACGACGGGGAGATCCCCCATACCATGCAAAAAATCACTAAACCTTTAACGGGCAAAAGTGAGGGAAAATTGGGGTTTACCCAAACTCAGACCCAAAACCAAAGCCATGGCCAAGACAAGGAAAGCCCCTGGACCACTACGACTCCAAAGGGCAAAACGTAAGGGGTACGACGCGCGTTTTTCTTGGCGTCATTGTTTCCCGTAACAACGGCTGCAAGGCTGAGATCCAACATCGAAGGACAAATGCAGGCAAAATAGGATATTTAGGGCGATTTAGGGGGGGAAAGGGAGCTTAGGCACCGTGATCCTGAGCGCATACAAATCTTTGTCTTTCACTGTTTTATTTGCCCGTCCTGTTCTCCCCACAATCACCACTACGATGCGAAAAACTCTTGAGACAATACAGAATGAGGCGCTGAGGACCATCTTGGGAGCACCCAAATGGCCCCAAAACTGAAAAAATGAGGGCGGAGCCCAAATGCCATCACTGACACCCAAAATTGAAAGTTTACGGCCAACTTCCTCATAAATCAACATCAAGCCACCATCCGAGAGTCCCACCAGCTTCACAAAACCCCATGAAAGGGCACCGAGGTCAAGGCGGGGCTTAAACGGGGATAGAGACACTCAACACTCTGGGTCGCCTGGGAGGCCCTAAATATGCCGTCATTTCCCCTTTGGGGCGTAACGCCCCCGGGGCCCCCTGGGGCCACCTCATCACAAAAGTTGTCAGGCCCTGCGGCGAAAAAAAACGTGACGCCCACCCGTGAACGAGGGAGGAAAAGGTCTGCAAAACATACAAGGCGTCAGGGACCATACGCAGCAGTGTACTACACCGACGGTCTACAGATCCTGCCGAAGGCCCGGGGCGCGCCTTTGGTGCAAAATGGGTGGCGAGGGCCCGTCGCCACTGCCCCCGCTACACCAGCCTCTGCGCGAACCTCGGATTTTTTCATCCTCCCCCGCAAAATGAACTGACAGCCCTATCTATGGCTCTGGATCACGCCCACACCGCCCACAGCCCCAAACCCCCCATCGTCACGGCTCCATGACTGCCATACCCCCATAAAAAGCAGGACACTGAGAATACCCACCTGACACACGCCATTCGTGCGGGAGTCAAAAGGGCCTTCACCCATGGGAGGGGCTTACTATCACATGGGGTCGCCTCCCATGTTGGCACAAGGGAATAGGAGCAGACGCCTGGGCCCAAACAGGCGCCATAATGAAGAGTGACTGTGTTATTCCCAGGACCCTCGACAGCTGAGGGGCAATGTGAGGCGCCGGGCGGGGCACAGAGACGGAGGGGCACGAAAGGAGGGGTGGGGGCCGGGAGCACGAGTGCCGGGGGTACACCGTTGGGCCCCTGGGGCCTGCTCCCCCACCACAACGTCCTCTAATCGGTTTTGCGAGGGGGGGAGTCCAGGATCAAAATTGGTACCCTTATGGGGGGGAAATTTGCATCACACGCCGGAGGGGGGGGGGGGCGTCGCTGAGGCTTGCGCTACTGAGGGGGGCCACCTTTCACACCTTTGTGCGTGGCTGGGTCACCCCCCAAGACAACAGTGTTTTGTCCCACACCACCCCTTGCTAAACCCTTGCAATTCACTTATTAGTCTCCTCCCCAAACATACTGCACATCCGAATTCTGCCATTAGATGTTTAAATCTAAGGAAGACAAACAAAACAAACAAAATGTGAAGCTTACTAAACACAATATTGTCCTTGTATTAATGTCTTGTTCTATCATCACTAATATTATGTGTCCTGAATAAGACTTTTTCTCGAACAGTCTTTTTCACAAATGTTACTCAATTGTGAATAAAAGTTTGATCTAATCTCTCTTCTCTCTCTCTTCTCTCATCTTCTCTCTCTCTCTCTCCTCTTCTCTCTCTCTCTCTTCTCTCTCTCTCTCTCTCTCTTCTTCTTTTCCCTCTCCCTCTCTTCCCTCTCTCTCTCTCTCTATTTTTTTTCTTTTTTCTCTCTCTCTCTATAATATTTTTTTTCCCTGTCTCTCTCTGTATATGCAATGTCTCTCTCTGCTCTGCCTCTTTTCTGTCTGTCTCTCTCTCTTTTTTTCTTTTTTTCTCTCTCTCTCCCCCTTCTCTCCTCTCTCTCTCTTCTCTCCTCCTCTCTCTCTCTCTCTCTCTCTCTCTCTCTCTCTCTCTCTCTTCTCTCTCTCTCTCTCTCCCCTCTCCTCTCTCTGTGTGTGGGGGCCTCTCCAGATGGTCCTGAGCGAGACTGTTATTGCTGTAAGTCAGTTATTTTACACGCAAGGAAAGAGAAGCAAAAATTAATATGTAATATAATCTCTAAATCCAACTTGCTTCACGGGTCTTATTTTTTTTTACTCCAATATTATTCCTATTAAAACTATCGATGAAATTTTTTCTATTGAATTCTCCTACCTGATTATTTTGATTATTTATTATTATTATTATTATTATTATTATTATTATATTATTATTATTCTCACACTCAACTCACATCCAGGGATTTGCAACTCACTCGCATCACTATTCTTGTCCTTCTTACTAATGCAAAAGTTAACCATATCATATTCTTTCATCACTTGCACTGGTAAACCCTGAAACTTTTCCTGGTTCTGTTTTACCCTTCTACGACTTGAATTTTTTAAGAAGGAGTATCAAGACAATTAATAGTAATCTCTGGATATTGTCTGCTTTTTGGGACTAGTTACTGACGGAAATTTTTTGTATATTCTATTTTCTCCTCTGGCCAGCCTCCTCATCTCCCCAAAAAGAGAAGATTATTTTTTTATTATATATTCCTTTTTATTGACTGGTTTGTTCATTTATGGTTCAAAGTGGCGTCTTTGAGGGTTTGTTTCCTTTCCTGTTTTTTTCGTCTTTTTCTTTTTTTCTTTATCGTGTCTTTCTCTGCTCTTTTTATTTACGTCACATACACAACACACGCGCCCACAACACACACACACACACAACACACACCACACACACAAACACACACACACACCACACATACACACACACCACACACACACACACACCACACACAACACACACACACACGCACACCCCATACAACACACACACACACACACACACACACACAACAAAAACCCACACATATATACACACACACACACCACCAACCATACACACACACACACACACACACACACACACACACACACACACACACCACACACACCACACACACACCCCACACAACACCACCCCCACACACCACACACAACATACACATACATAAATACACAATACATACACTACATAAATACACAACAACACACACACCACACACATACATACACATACATAAATACACACACCACACACACTTTTACAAGGTCCAATTTCCAAGAACAAGATGGTCTCAAATTAGTTTGGAAGTATAAGTCGCTTAACGTCACTTAGTTTCCCTTCGTGCCTGAGAAACAAATACTACTTAATAATATACCTGGAATGCAAAGGGGAGGAAATTTGAACTGAGAATGAATTTGCTATTGTATATTACAAGGCAAAAATACTGATAGTGTATGCAAAATGGGGCTGCGTTTTAGGAGAAAGTTCTTTTTTTTTTGTCTTTTGAGTGTGAGGCAAGAATATGATGATGCAAAAATATACGTATGATTATGTTTAGGTTTTAGTTTTTCTTTAATGCCAGTATATTCTGCCTGCTCATCTGATGGTTTGTACAGTACATGCTTTCTAGTATTAGTAAAGTACAGCAGCTTATTGAAAAAAGAAAACAAAGAGAAAAAAAGGAGAGATAGGTTAGAAGGAAAAAAAAAAAAATATACGAAGAATTGATAATGATCCCAAAGAAAAATGAAAAAGCAAAATAAAAATAACGGAAAACGAAAGGAAAAAACCATTCATATTAATTCATATACAAAAGTAAAGGAAAAGAAGGGGAAAAAAAAACTTACTATAAAAGATCGGCTGGGAGAAGCAACGCCATGCAACAATTACACACGAGCCTTAAGATACAAACAAAAATAAAGTGAACACACTAAGGTGAAGACGTGCAGACAACAGACATCAAGAAATTGGATCGTTAAAACTAAGGTCACCAGTCCCCTCCTTGCAGCCTTTTACAGCAAACACCACCAACTCCTCCTTCCTACCCCCAGCTTTCTCCATCCCTTTCTCCCTCCTATATTTTTTCCATCCCTTTCTCCTTCCCATCTTTCCCCATCCCTTTCTCCCTCCTTCTTTTTCCATCCCTTTCTCCTTCCATCTTTTTCCATGCCTTTCTCCTTCCCTCTTTCCCCATCCCTTTCTCCCTCCTATCTTTTTCCATCCCTTTCTCCTTCCCCTCTTTCTCCATCCCTTCCTACCTTTTTTCCATCCCTTTTAATATACTTTGTCCATTTCCCTTCCACCCTACAGCAAACAGCAGCAACTATCTTCTCCTCCCTCTACCCTTTTCCCTTCCCACCTACTACTACATTTCTCCATCCTTCCACCTTATCCCTTTATCCTTCCATAGGGCCCCTGTAAATCTAGATGCGGGACGGATACGGCCTGTTTTCACAAACCTGAATCGGAGGGCCGCTCGGATTCAATATAATTATATATATATATATATATATAATATATATATTATAATTATATAATATTATATATATATATAAAATATATATTATATATTATATATATATATATACGGGGTCATATTTCTGGTTTATCAGTATATATGATATACTGTAATCTTCGTAATGTTTGTTCTATAAAAATTATCAATAAAAAACAGTAAAACACGCTAAAGAAATGCCCCTTACGAGACCTCTGAAGAATATGCAAAGAACTTAATATTCACTTCAACTCTTCGCCATTTAAAACTTTGCGAGTCAACTTTTATCATGAAGGGTATCAATGAAGTGCAATTGTATTAGCTTTCATTGATGTATTTCGTTTTCTGATAAAATTTAAATTTCCACCATGCATAAAATTTCGTTAACTAAATAAATAAAATCATCATTGGGTAATTTTCCTGATTGATGAGGTTATTTATTTAGTTAAAGCTAATTTATACATGGTGCTAATTCATTTATCAGAAAACGAATTTATAAGTAAAAAAATAACAACGCATTTATCCAATCATCAATCGAGAAAATTACCCGATTGATGATTTTATTTATTTTTATAACGCTAATTTATGCATGGTTCTAATTCATTCATCAGAAAACGAAATATACAATGGAAAGATAATAAAATTGCGCTTCTATTGATACCCTTCATGATAAAAATTGACTCGCAAGTTTTAAATGGCGAAAAGTTGAAGTTCTGCATATTTCTTCAGTCTCGTAATGGCATTTCTTTAGCGTGTTTTACTGTTTTTTATTTGATGATATTATAGAACAAACATTTACGAAGATTACAGTATATCATATATACTGATAAACCAGTCTATATGATAGTCCATAGACCACTATATCTCTTTGTCGGGCGGGCGCTATGCAGCCTGGCAATTTCAAAACATTGTCGCGTGAACAGTCCAGAGATATAGTGGTCTATGCTCTTCTTATTTTTTTCCATCCCTTTCTACTCCTATCTTTCTCCATCCCTCCTACATTTCTCCATCCCTTTCTCCCTCCTATCTTTCTCTATCCCTTCCTCCTTCCATCCCTTTCTCCATCCCCTCTACCCTTTACAACAAGCAGTAGCAACTATCTCCTTCCTACCTCCTATCCTTCTCCATCCCATCCTCCCTCTTAACTTTCACCATCCCTTCCTATCTCCTAACTTTCTCCTCCTTCAACAATCTACCGTCCCATCTCAATGCATGTGTCCCTGCATCCTTCCTTCCTTCCTTACCTCTCTCCTTCAGTTCCTTGCCTCCTGTCCTTCATATCCTTTGCACGTGAACGATCATAGCTCCCTACTCCAACAGGTGGTTTGGTGGGGGTGGAAGGGGGTTGGGGGGGGTGGAAGGGGTTTGGGGGGTTGGGTAAGGGGGGTTGGGGGGGTGGAAGGGGGTTGGGGGTGGAAGGGGGTTGGGGGGGTGGAAGGGGGTTGGGGGGTTGGAAGGGGTTGGGGGGAGGGGGTTGGATGGAAAGGGGGCTCTTGCAAGACGCTGGTTCTTGGTAATATAATTTCCTCACACAAACTGGTCTCCCGCACAAAAAAAAAAAAAATTGTGGCAAGTTGAGTTCAAGGAGAGAATGGTTTTCTTTTCTTTTGTTATCGACGGGTGTCTTGTTAGGCTGTGGAGCATGGCAACAGTTGAGAAGACATAGTAAAGGGTTAGTTAAGAGGACAGAGAGTTGATGACTATAATAATAAGCATGATAAGAGCTATAGTAGTAACCTGTCTCACACGTGTGCCTATCAGTTATATAAGAAAATAATTGGTAGTTTGTAAGGTTAGTAGTTGTAATTGCATTCTCATTCTCATTCACAATACACTCACATCCGTACTACTGTATCCATCTCTCATGATCAGCGGCCCTCAAGTCTCATGTCTGGTGTCGACTGTCGAGTGGAGATGCGAGGGGGTAGGGTGGGAGGGAGGGAGAGAGGGAGAGAGGGAGGGAGGGAGGGAGGAGGGAGGGGAGGGGGTGTCTCATACGGTTGATTGCGTGGGTAAGTCCGGAGCGTCGTAACGAAAGAGTTTTCCTACTTTGCTGCTCTATTTAAGACACATAAAAATCCCTATCCCTGTATTGCACTGATACTCTATGTGGAAATGATGAATACCTATAAGATAATTATGTTTTAGTGTGAATAAGGTTAAGGTTAGGCAGTGATATACATATGATCTGCAAGAATAAATAAGTTTCCATTTTAGCGGCGTGGTAACTGTTCACCTGTGCTGGGAGGCGATGGCAACACACGTATACTTACCTGGCGGTCAGGAGGCGAGTCGAGGCCGGTGTGTTGTGAGCAGCGACCAGCATACCACAGCACGCGGCCGAGCAGGCAGCACGCGTGGTGAGTGATGTGTGTGTGTTGTGTGAGGCAGGGAGTGTGTGAGGGAGAGAGAGAGGTAGGTGCGTGGGTGAAGGAGGAAGAACATTTATTTTTATATATACAGCGGTTATTTTTTTGGGTGTTGCTTCGGATTGTTAACCAACGAGATTGTTAAA
>JACEEZ010025294.1:0-44695 GCA_016584305.1 Chionoecetes opilio | reverse complement strand
CCATTTTTGTTTTCACCAATTCTCGCTAATAGGCTGCTAAAAAAAAAGAAAAAAAAGAAGTGATCGGATCATCTCATAAGTAGGCTTATGACCTTCCCCTGGTCAACCCGGTTCCAAAAATGTGCCATATGAGGTGTTTGCGCCACGGGGGGCGGAACCTATACCACACACACACACAGACAGACAGACAGACAGAGACACACTTTCGCTTATATTATTACTAGCCGCAAAGCCGCCCTCCGGGCGGACTTTTTGGCTAGCTCCTGCGGAGGGCTATTGGTGGGCCTGTGGCCCACCACCTGTGTTTGGTGGGCCTTCAGCCCACCAAACATGGACTTCTCCAGATAGCCCCTTCTAACTTTCCTGAAATCATGGATGTAGAAATATATGTATTCCCCCCACCCATTCACTCACCCATTACCCATCACCCCCCACCATTCACTCACCCATTACCCATCACCCCCACCCATTCACTCACCCATTACCCATTAACCCCCACCATTACCCATCACCCCCCACCCATTCACTCACCATTACCCATCACCCCCCCCATTCACTCACCCATTACCCATCACCCCCCACCCATTCACTCACCCATTACCCATCACCACACACCCATTCACTCACCATTACCCATCACCCCCCACCCATTCACTCACCCATTACCCATCACCACACCCATTCACTCACCCATTACCCATCATCCCCCACCTATTCCATCACCCATCACCCATCACCCCCACCCATTCACTCACCCATCACCCCACACCCATTACCTATCACCCCACCCATTCACTCACCTATTACCATCACCCTACATCAAGGCTTCCTCAATTCTCGCAACCCACTTTTGTTTTCACAATTCTCGCTAATAGGCTGCTAAAAAAAAAAGAAGAAAAAAAGTGATCGGATCATCTCATAAGTGGGCTTATGACCTTCCCCTGGTCAACCTGATTCCAAAAATGTGCCATATGAGGTGTTTGCGCCACGGGGGGGCGGAACCTATACCACACACACACACAGACAGACAGACAGACACACTTTCGCTTATATTATTATAGATAGATGTCATATTCTTTATCTATTTAACTTTTCTGTTTTCTGTGGCAGTATTTTCTATTTATCTTACTCCAGTATTTTCATTCTTCTTTTTTTCCTTTTTTATTGTTTTCTCCTCATCTGTTCTTTCTATTTTCAGTATTTCATTCTCTCTCTCTCGCTCTCTCTCTCTCTCTCTCTCTCTCTCTTCTCTCACTAAATATATATATATATATATATATAATAATATATTATATATATATATATATTTAATATATATTATATATATACTAGCCGCAAAGCTGCCCTCCGGGCGGACTTTTTGGCTAGCTCCTGCGGAGGGCTATTGGTGGGCCTTTGGGCCCACCACCTGTGTTTGGTGGGCCTTTGGCCCACCAAACATGGACTCTCCAGATAGCCCCTTCTAACTTTCCTGAAATCATGGGATGTAGAAATGTATGTATTCCCCCCACCCATTCACTCACCCATACCCATCACCCTCCACCCATTCACTCACCCATTACCCATCACCCCCCACCCATTCACTCACCCATTACCCATCACCCCCCACCCATTCACTCACCCATTACCATCACCACACACCCATTCACTCACCCATTACCCATCACCCCCCACCTATTCCCTCACCCATCACCCATCACCCCCAACCCATTCACTCACCCATCACCCCACACCCATTACCCATCACCCCACCCATCACTCACCCATTACCCATCACCCTACATCAAGGCTTCCTCAATTCTCGCAACCCACTTTTGTTTCAAAATTCTCGCTAATAGGCTGCTAAAAAAAAAAAAAAAAAAGTGATCGGATCATCTCATAAATGGGCTTATGACCTTCCCCTGGTCAACCTGATTCCAAAAATGTGCCATATGAGGTGTTTGCCCCCACGGGGGGCGGAACCTATACCACACACACACACAGACAGACAGACAGACAGACAGACAGACAGACACACTTTCGCTTATATTATTATATATTATTATATATATATATATATTATATATATATATATATATATATATATTATATATATATATATAGTACACTAGCCGCAAAGCCCCCTCCGGGCGGACTTTTTGGCTAGCTCCTGCGGAGGGCTATTGGTGGGCCCTTGGCCCACCACCTGTGTTTGGTGGGCCGAAGGCCACCAAACATGGACTCTCCAGATAGCCCCTTCTAACTTTCCTGAAATCATGGATGTAGAAATGTATGTATTCCCCCACCCATTCACTCACCCATTACCCATCACCCCCCACCCATTCACTCACCCATTACCCATCACCCCCCACCCATTCACTCACCCAATTACCCATCACCCCCCACCCATTCATTCACCCATTACCCATCACCCCCCACCCATTCACTCACCCATTACCCATCACCACACACCCATTCACTCACCCATTACCCATCACCATCCACCCATTCACTCACCCATTACCATCACCTCCCACCCATTCACTCACCCATTACCCATCACCACACACCCATTCACTCACCCATTACCATCACCCCCCGCCTATTCCCTCACCCATCACCCATCACCCCCCACCCATTCACTCACCCATCACCCCAACCCATTACCCATCACCCCACCCATTCACTCACCATTACCCATCACCCTACATCAAGGCTTCCTCAATTCTCGCAACCCACTTTTGTTTTCACAATTCTCGCTAATAGGCTGCTAAAAAAAAAAAAAAAAAAAAAAGTGATCGGATCATCTCATAAGTGGGCTTATGACCTTCCCCTGGTCAACCTGATTCCAAAAATGTGCCATATGAGGTGTTTGCGCCACGGGGGCGGAACCTATACCACACACACACACACACAGACAGACAGACACACTTTCGCTTATATTATTATAGATATATATATTTTTTGTTGTTGTTGTTGTTGTTGTACTGTACAAAAAAGCCACACTACTGTAACCAAAGTTGAATGTGCATGTTGCTTTCGTTATAAAAAGCCGAAGTGATATTAACCCCCTCGCATTCTATGACACGTTATGCGTCATTCGAGAAGTGATGTCTGGAACACCTATGACGCGAAAGAAAAATATTAGCCTAAAATCGATAAATAACGCTATCTGCATCATTTTTGGAAAAGTGTTCAGTAAGCTGATCTATTTGAAAATGAATTATCTGGTAGCCCTCTGTAGGTAAGCATTATTTTGGTAAGTGCGCAAATGAAATAACGTATTATAGTTGCCTCCCGGCAGTCAGCCTGTCAGGGCCTTGTGAGCGGCGGATTTAAAGCACTGATCTATATAACATGGATCGCGGATCTGGGCTAGCTGTGGCCGAGAAACTGAAGTCACCAGCCGCCATCTTGTCATAACCAAAACAAATACATGGGCCGGCCAGACAGTGGCTGGTGTTGGCTGCTGGCTTGTGATAGCCTATATTACCACCTACTACTACTATTAACACCTACCTACTACTATTAACCTACTACTACTACTACTATTACCACCTACTACTACTATTACCACCTACAACTACTATTAACACCTACTACTACTACTACTAAACTTCCAACCTAGTGCATCGTCGAACCTTCCAAGTCATTTATTTACGGTGATACACAGACAACAGGTGTGTTGCGAGGCTGTACAGGTGTGTAGTGACAGGTGTCTTGCGAGGCCGTACAGGTGTATAGTGACAGGTGTGTTGCGAGGCCGTACAGGTGTGTAGTGACAGGTGTGTTGCGAGGCCGTACAGGTGTGTAGTGACAGGTGTCTTGCGAGGCCGTACAGGTGTGTAGTGACGTGTGTGTTGCGAGGCCGTACAGGGTGTGATGACAGGTGTGTTGCGAGGCCGTACAGGTGTGTAGTGACAGTGTGTGGTGTATGTGGTAAAGCGAGAGGCTAAGAGTGCAGTGTTAGCCCCCGAGTGTGTGTGTGTCTGACCTAATGAGCGAACGCGCAGTTCTCGTCCACTATAACGGCGCCAGCCCCGTACCGCCGCGGCCACGGGTACGGCGCGAGCCACAGTGGTCCCTAGAAGCTACTCGGGGATTACAGGAAGTTTAAATTAATCAAAATCTTTGGCCTAATCAAAAAACCTTTCTTAATTAGGTTATATTGAATTGAAAGTAGTTAGTTTCGTACACTGATTTTGAGTATTTTCGTACATACCTGGTGTCGTTTCGTAACTAGTAGTCAAGTTCAACTCTGAGCTGAGTGTACGAAACGACTATGGTTTCATATAGACTACGAACAACTTTTGGTAATAATGGACGAGAGTTTTGCGGTCGTTTTAAGAGACATCAACTATTTTTTCTTGGCCTACAATAGGTGCTTGTTGCAATGGAGATAGTTTTATTTTGCGCAACCCCCCACCCCCCCCCCAAAAAAAATAATATTAATGAAACCTAACCTAAACCTTATAGGTTTATGAAACCTAACCTAGCTAACCTTAAAGGTTTTAATGAAAACCTAACCTAATCTTATAGGTTTTAATGAAACCTAACCTAACCTTAAAGGTTTTAATGAACCTAACTAACCTTATAGGTTGTAATGAAACCTAACCTAACTTTAACCATAAGGTATACTTTTTTTTTTCTTCGCAAAATAAAGCTATCTCCATTGAAACAAGCACCGCTTATTAGGAAGCGCTATGATATTTGTATCATAACCGCACTCAGGTCTGCTTCCGTTCCCACTAATTGTTACAAGTATAAAAAAAATATACTTATATCTATATCTACTTATATAAAAAAAAGTATACCATATCCACCTTTTTTTTTTTTAACTAGTAGTTGGATGACTGAGTGGGTAGATGGATTAAGAGTGAATGGGCTGGGTGGGGAGTGGTGTGGGTGTGGGTGTGTGTGGGTGTCTGGGTGTGTGGGTGTCTGGGTGTGTGGGTGTGGGTGGGTGTGTGTGGTGGGTGTGTGTGTGTGTGTGTGTGTGTGTGTGTGTGTGTGTGTGTGTGTGTGTGTGGTGGGTGCGTGTGTGTGTGGTGGGTGCGTGTGTGTGTGGTGTTACTCACAGGTGGAAAGATTTGCCACTTCCAGGTCCTGGTCTGTTTGTACAGGACATAGTAGCACAGCTTGGCATGACGAGGCGATAACACAGCCAGACAGCAACGCGAGCCGCGAAAACAAGGCTTTGTTTTGTTACGGCAAGATGGCGGACAGTTGGGAACCAGTGCTGAGCCAGGCTTCCGCGATCCATGTTATATAGATCAGTGATTTAAAGGCCCACTGGGGACTCAAGAGTCTGCGTTCAGTGCTTTTTGCGTGTATTTGTTGCCTAATAAATCTATGTGAATGACCTGTCAGTACATATATAATGAGGATCACGATACTATGTACTGGAAATAGGCTATACATAATCGTCTAACGTTGATAACGGACAGTTCAAGCTCATGAACGAAGTTTTATAGCGATCTATATCCTATATAGCCTATTAGCTTGAATGGTTGACGTGTGTAATAGCAAGGTTATGATATAGAAAGTGAAACTGTGCAGTGCGGAGTTGACTTTTATATGAATTGTACACACGGTAATTTTGTTATATTATATATATATTATACACATGCACACATTTATATTTTATTAATTCGTGTTTGCACCTACACTATATGGTTTTGTGTGTACATTGGTTATTTAGTGTGTTTGAAAAAAATATACTGAAACAAGTGCATCTTCGATCGTTGTGATGCTTGACTGTGGGCGTAGCTATGTGTGCACGTATGTGGGACTGATGGTGCCCTGCTCCAGTGAGTTTTCAAGCACTTCAGGGCACTGTGCCAGTGCCATCCCAACTTTGTGATGCCGAGAAGGGGGTTGTCATAGGTTGTCTTTTTGAATTTTTGAGCACTGAACCAGGCTTCTTCCCACTTTTCTGCGATGGAACATGCTGGAAGCTCCAAAACACTGCGCCATGATGGCAGTAGAAAGTATGCAAAGAGGGTTATAAATAGCCCTCGAGTTCCACCGGGCACTGTGTAGCGAAGGCAGCTTCCTCCACTTGTGGATGACGCGGGATGTAGCGTGCTTCTACAATCTGAATGCCCTTGCAGAGTTCATACGTAGAGAACTTGAAGTCGTCCCCTCCAGCCGGGGTTCTCGTCTCTATGTTTCTGTTTCTGCCTTGTAGCTCGGGGGGGGGGGGGTGTTAGTTCTTCGTAGTTTTGCGCAACGTTCATTGATGTGTGAACTTGGTTAGTTCAGACGCGGTTGGGTCGGTCGTTTTAGAAACTAGAAAGTCCGAACGTGTTTCGAATATTCCGTTCAATATGTGGATGCTGACATCCATTAATGTATTGAGGCATCTCAAAACTGTTTTCCAACTCAACCGTTTCTGCTGTAATCATCCACAGACAACGAAAACGCCATTTGATCGTCCAGTGGTTACGAGGTTTGTGTCCATATGATAAATTTTAATGCTTCACCAGAAGTGCCCGGACTCAATATTCTCAACTGGGGAGTGGGGGTGGGCACGACACACAGTAGAACGCTACCTCCGACCAAATATTTCATCATATATTATATATATATATATATATATGATATATATACTATATTATATATATATAATAAGGGTATATATATATAGTATATACTTATGTATATACACATCTATATATACCATATATATATACATATATATACATATACATATGAATAGCATATATAGTCACATATACATATATACATATATAGACATATATATTACCGATACATATATAGTATATGTAGTGACATATACATATATATATATATACATATATATATATAGTAGCATATATATATATATATAATATATACATATATATATTAGGTAACATATTATAATGATACATATATAGTATGATGAGTATATTATATATATATATACATATATATATATTGGATATCTATAAGAGGTATAGTTAATATAAGTACATATATATATATATATAATATATATCTATATATATTACATATATATATATATACATATATATATTATATTACATATATACATAGTACTATATATATTACATCTCTATATATACATATATATATACATATATAGTATAATAGTACTATATATATACATATATATAAGTACATAATATATGTAGTCATATATATACCGTACATATTATTATGACTATATATATATATATATATATATATGAATATATATATATACATATATATATATGGAGGGAGCTTGAGAGGTGGGGCGGGGGGGGGGGGAGGGTGGGGGGGAGGGCGGGATGGGGAGGGATTGGAAGGGTCGGGCAGAGGGAGGATGGTAGAGAGGCTGGGACGGGGGTAGTTTACATCTATATCGTTATCATTAGCATATATATATATAATCATATATATGTATATATCCTATATATATATATTCGATATATAGTATCTGTATAGGTACATATATATAAGTAATATATACATATATATATATATTACATAATATATATATGTACATATATATATATATTACATAGTATATATATATATGACATATTATATAGATATACATACATATATATATATATAGTACATACAATAATACATATAGCATATATATATAGTAGTAGAATATATATATGGCGTAATTTTGTGTGCGTCCCCCTTGGAATGTCAATTATACTTAGTTTTAAGCTCCGCCCCTGCTTGCCATCACAAAATACGATTTTAGCCGGGGCACAAAGACGCTTCTACAGACGGAGGCCGAAGGACAAATGTATCTGTCATCCTGGATGGAGCCAGACAGAGACCTCGCTCTCACAACCTTAAAAAAATTACCCAACTGTATTCGAAGAACGTACGGAATCGTGTGAGTACATCATGTTGCCAACATGGAAGACAGCAACATTTATCATTTTACACTAGATCACTTTTCTCTCCTCTTTTTTCTTCCTTTCCCGTCCCTTTCTTTCCTTTCCATTTTTTTCCTATTCTTGTATCTTCCCGTTTTTTTCTCGTCTCCTCTTTTCCTCTTTCTGCTCCTGCCATCAATCTCCAGGCGTTCGCCCTTTTCGCAGACCGCTATACACAGCGCGGGCCAAAGCATTGTTCGCGACCTCATAACACAAGGCGCTTCTATACGGGTGAATTCGAAAATGTACTCTATGGCTAGCACTACTGACTTCCGAGAGAGGGATATCTTACATATGTCAGCTTGTTTAATGCACGGGCAGTGCCATCAGACCGTTGGGAAATGTTCTAGGATGCCACTTGTCAATTAATCGACGAAGCATTTACAAAGTATCGCCTTCCTTCCCGCGAGTATTTGAACTACGCGCAATTGTATAAATATCATGTATTTGCATATATGGCAAGAAAGACTAACAAAGAGCAAATTCAGAAGTTTATTGTGTATCTCTAACAACAAGGCCGAGAGGCCAGTGGAGAGCAATATCAAAGGATTGTGATGTTACGAGGAGAGTTGTGCTGAAGTGGGTGAAGAGTTTGCGGGGTGGGTTGGCGGTGGTCAGGGCGGTGCAGCCGCACTGACCAGAACATTTATAAGTGCCAGAGGCGAGGATTAAAAGTCCTAAGTCGCAATATTTTTCTTGCTCTTAATTGAGGAGGGGCATCCACTTGACGTTTCATGACATTTAGGGTGCTTGCTGAGGTTTTACATCCTCGGTGTCCTGGCCACTTATAATGTTCCTGGGCCCATACTTATAAAGTCATTTAGGATTTCGTCTTAGACTTGCTCGAGTCTTAAATATGGCGGACGGCCGTCCTAACTCATTTCGGAGCGCATCCTTAAATCGCTAAGACTCGTCTAATTTCGAGGTTTGGCTAGGACAGGGTGTGAGTTTCCTTATGGAGCAGGGCGTGCGTGCTAAGACTCTCCTAAGGACGTAAACATGGGATGCGGGTGCCACCCACGCACATGGAGAATGCTTTCGTGATAGGATAGATTACTAGGACGACTTGTTTGATACATAACAACTATTCAAGCGATACCGCTTGGACCGATGAAGGTATTAATATATGTGGACGACTAGTGGAGATGTAATATAAAGCAACACTAAAAAATACTGCCATCAGTGCATGACAATCACGAGTTGTGTTATTATGAACTCTCTGTTGAGGTAGTCAATGTTCCTCCCTTGCCCTTGATATCATGTATCGGGATAGCAGATTGAAGTGCATCCTCACCTAAACTGTTGATGAAGAATGGTATCATGTTGAGAATACAAGCGATTAGAGTAGGCTGCGACTAAAATAAAATTTTAAAAAATTGAATAAGTCGTGATTTAGTTAAGCCATGGAACAATATCCATATAACTCGTATTTCTCTTACCCACTGCTATCTTGTAATTTGTTCTTATTTTTGTCTTGTTCATCTGTTGAGATATACCAAACCCACTCTAACCTCACTTAGAACAGTTTTTGGGTTGGAATAGAACTAGATTTCTAGGTATAGGGCCTATATTTATCAGCATTATTATTCAATTCGCCATGGGAAGGAATTGGTTAAAAACCCAGAATGAGAAATCTACACTATGAAACAGTTAGAATTTGTCAGGCTGCGAGGATGGACCTAAACCAAACGGTAAATATTCCGCAGGAGTTGGCGGTGTGTTGGCGGGTGCCAACCACCCGACAATCGCGGCACCATCAAATTTGTTTTTTTGTAACCTAAAGAATCAACCATAACCTAATCCAAATCTACCCTAGAGCTTAACATAACGCTGGAGACCAAACCTAACATAACCTATAATCTAACCTAACCTAAACTCAGGCAATTTGGTTGAATAATGCGACATGACTTTGTGCGTCGTTTTTCCCAGACACCGACTATTTTTTTCCTGGTCTTCAATAGTGCATGTTCTATGGAGATAGTTTTATTTTGAGGGGCCAGCCCAAAGTTGAAAAAAAAAAAAATCATCACCAGTCATCATAACCGGTGTGTTGTTATGGTACCAGTTTTCCAGGAATTAAAAACACTGTATCTCCATCAGAAAAAGAGCACTTAAAACTTGGCCGGGAGGCATTATAGTCGCATAGGGTCTTATAGGTTTTAATGAAACTACCTACCCTTTTAGGTTAATGAAACCCAAACTGTAAACCTGGAAAATCTTAAAAACAAGGCTCCACGCTAAGCTGACACAGAATGTTGGCTCTACGTATTATACTTACTGTCTTTAGACTCTTTTATACTTTTTAATGAGTGCCGATCCTTACTTGTCTACAGGGCCGATATTAAATTTCAGCGATCCATAAGTTATAGTTATTTAGTTTTTGGTTTGGCGGGTCCCGGGAAGGAAGCCGAAACGCAGTGTGGACGAACGCGCATATTTTTGCCATACCACTACGGGCATCTTTTTGGTAGCAAATATCCAAGATGCCGGAAAATGTCCTGTGTGACTCGGCTTGTAGGTTTACGGTTTAGGTCAGTGTCACTTTTGGGTTAGGTTAGGTTAGGTATGCATTGGTTAGTTAGTGCACAGCACAGGGCCTCGAAGAGGGTGCTAGGTTGTGGTCTGTACGTTTGTCATCTTTAGAATAGAGGCTCAATCTCCTATCTTCATCTTATGGCCGACAAGCTTGGGGACATGGTTGGAACCTGGGTTTTTGGTGGGGGAGCACACACCTATGTAAATATGGCCCCCCCCAAAAAAAATCCTTAAACTAGGAAAATTTCCTAGTTCATGGACTTTTATCGGGGAATATTCCCTTCTATGTGGTGCTCCCCCCAACAAAAGGAGGCACACTCATAAGGAAAAGATGACTCCCACAAAAAAAATCCTAAACTAGGGAAAATTCCCTAGTACATTAGACTTTAATCGGGGTAATATTTCCCCGATAAAGTTCAGTGACTAGGGAATATCCCTAGTTTAGGGATTTTTTTGGGGGGGGGTGCCATATTTCCCTTAGTGTTTGCTCCCCCACCGCAAAACTCCGGTTTCCACCATGTCCCCAAGCTTGTTGCTATAGGAGAGCTAGAGGTGGAGCCTTTGTTCTTAGATTACCCCTACCCTAACCACAAAGTATATCTAACCTAACATTATAAGTTTTTCATTAAAACCTATAAGACTGACAAATCTTTCCCGGCCAAGATTTTAGTGGGGGCTTTTTCTGATGGAGATATGTTTTTAATGGAATTGGTACCATAATTAATTCGGGATAATTTTGTGGTTGGAGGGGGGAAACTGGGCTTGCGCAAATAAACTCTCTCCGGTAATATTACTTTATGTTTTCTTTTTTTGTTTGTGGTTTTGCTAAATGGGCGAGAGTTTTCGCGTCGTTTCAGAGACATGTCCGACTATTTTTTCTTGTGGCCTACAATAGGTGCTTGCTCTCTAATGGAGATATTTTAGTTGCGCAAAAAAAAAAAAAAAAAGAAAAAAAATGAAAAAAAATTAAACTTAAACCAAACCTAAGGTTTTAATGAAACCTAACCAACTGAAAGGGTTTTAATAAAAACCTAACTAACCATAAGGGTTTTTAATAAAACCAAACCCAAACCCTTAACCAAAAGTATACTTTTTTTAATTTTTTTTTTATGGTTTGCGCAAAAAAAAATTTCATTAAAAAAGGGAAACGGTAAAACTTTGGAAAAATCCTTTACCCCTATCTTTTTTTTCTTCCCCCTATAGCCAACAAGCCCGGGGGAAAGGCGGGAATACGGGGTTTTTGGTGGGGGGAAGCAAAAATAATATTTATGGCTCCCAAAAAAATCATCAAAATCCTTTTAAAAATTTAAATAACCTAACCTAACCACAAATAACCTAACCTAACCCAACTTAAACCACAAAGATACCCCAACCTAACCTAACCTTAACCAAAGTTACCTAACCCAACCTAACTTAAAAATTAACCACAAAAATATACCTAACCTAACCTTAACCCCAAAGTATACTAAACCCTTTAACCCCAAAGTAACCCCTAACCTTTAACCCCAAAGTATAAAATAAACCCAACCCAACCTTAAACCCAAATTTTACCTAACCTAACCCCAAACCTTTAAACCCCAAAGTATACCTAACCCCCTTAACCCCAAAATATTCCAAACCCCAACCAACCCAAATGGGCTTAGAATTTTTTTTAGGCCCTCATATTTTATGCGGCCGTTGGGTTAACCAGGCTGGCGCACCTGGAAATTTACAGATGTGAATACAATAAGCAAAAAGGGCCGTCTTTAAAAAACTTTCGCCAGGGGTGGCGAAAACGTTCGCCGGGGCTCATGATTTTTTACTTTAAACCCACGACGCTCCGCCAGGGGCTTCCCCCAGGGCGGCAAAAAGAAATTTGGAATAGCCTGGCGAACGTGAGTTTGGTGAGGGGGTCCCTCTCACCGGGCGATCAACATTTTTTTTCATTCGTTTATACTTTTTACAAAACTACTAACTTTCATAGAAGGAAACCCTTTGCGACGGTAAAAATGTGTATGGCAATTTTTCATGGAAAAAATCTGTTATTATTTTCAAAAAACCCTCGAGGTTCCAAAGCACGACAGCACAGACACCCCCACCCGCCCCCCCCCCCCCCCCGAGGTGGTGTATTTTACCTTTTGTCCCAAAATATTTGGTTTTGGGACCATATTCACATATAATGTATACTTGGGTTTTTGGTGATGGCGTTTTTCACAAAGCTATGCAGAGGCCTCTAAACCCTCAAGAATTTTCAGTGAGACGTGATTGTATCTTGTGCTCCCCCCACTAAAATTTTTTCGTTTTTTTTCAATCAAATTAAATGGTTTTTTGTACTGTCGATATGTTTGGTGGGGCGTCTTTACTTTGATATGTCGGGCCCTCTGACCCTCATACTTCCTGAGACTGCTTATAATAGTGTTTTCTCCCGCACTAAATTTTTTTATTTGGTAAATTTTTACACAGGACCAGAATTCTCTACACCTTTGAAGTAGGTTTTTCTGTTTCCCTTTAAATAGTTTCTGAAAAAAATTCTCTAAATGAGTTTCCGTCGAAATCACTTTTTTTTGGGAGTATAAGAGTTTTTTAGTGGGAAGGGGGATGTATAAAAGGGGGTGCATCAGTTCGTTCACAAGTTTTTGTACCCCATAATTAGTAACCAAAAATTTGTTTGTACTATATAAACCATAGTCTTTTCGTAAAACTCAGCTCAATTAAACTTACTACTAAGTTTCGAAACGACATCCGTAGTACGAAAAAAAACAGTGTACAAACACTAACAAAACCTTGTCGAAACCCCCTTAAACATATAGGAGATATAAAATTTAACAAACCAACCCTACTGTTACGGGGAGTTTCGTACCCATTTTTTGTTATTGTTTGTACACTTTTTTGATTTTTTGCGTACATGGGTTTTTCTTTTTCGTAATCTATAGAACGTTCAACTCTGAGCTGATTGTCAAAACGACTATGGTTTTCTAAGACTACGAAAAAAACTTTTTGGTGACGAATCTCGGGTGCAAAAATGACTTGTAAAACGAAGACTGCATCCCCCCCCCCCCATTAACTCCCCTTTGGGGAGTGTATCCTCCTAACCTCCCCCATTTTTTTAACCTAACTAAGTCAAATCCCTTTAAAAAAGTGTCCGCGGCAAGGGAAGAAAGAGGTGATCAGGTCCAAGAGGAAGAAGAGGGGGTCACATAAAATTTGTCTCTCCCTCCCAAAAAATAGGTTTTATTTTATTCCCCAAAAAAGTAATTATTTGCGATGGAAGCTCTTGAGAGAAATTTTCCTAAATAAAAAAGGAAAAAACCAACCATGCTCCCAATTGTGTAGGGAATTCTGGTCCAGTGTAAAATATTATACCTTTTATTTTTGGTTATCGAAAAATTTAATGGTTAAACTTTTTTAAATTGGGGGGTAAATATGCATTTAAATCAAACCCCCAAATTGAACAATACCCTACGATATAACTGGGGCATGTGCCCCCCGGCCCCCCTTTGGCTAGTTCCTAACCAACTTTTTTTCCTTTATGCGCTTCTTTTTTTGAGGACAAAATTTTTGTCATAAATTTTTTAAATATGTTTAATTTATCTGATACTTTTTTGGGGATTTTTTTCTCTGATTTAAAATCACTTACAGTATTTTTAATGAATTTTAGGTTTTATATGTTTCATTATTTTTTTTCCGATTAGGACGCACTGCTAGTTTTTGAAGATAAGAAGTGTTGACCCAGCCAAAGCAAAATGGATCGATTGCCAAGACAAACTGTGAAAGACAAAAAGCGCCTGATTTGTTCCGAGTGGACATTTGGAATTTAAAAAAGGGGGTTGGTAATAAAACAACTGAAAACATTTCCAAATTTTTTTTAATATCCAAAAACCCTTTTAATTGTTTTGTCTTTGTTTTTTTAAAGTGGTGAAGAGATTAAATGATTAATACACAATTCCCTTTGGGAAGTATGATTGTTGTGGCATGTTAGGTTAAGTGGGAACATTTTTAATGTTTTATATCATGGGGAAGTATCTTATGTGTGTGCGGGTTTTGGTTTTAAGTGGTGAACGATTTTTAAATTATTCATATAACTACGGGGAAAATTGATAGGTTAGCATGTTAAGTGGGGATTTGGGTTAAATGATGAATGGTTTCTTTTTTACCTAAATAGTTCTGAGAAACTTACCCCAAGGGTTTTCCCGTCGAAAATCACTATTTTTCAGAGATATAGAGCTTTAGTAGGAAGGAAGTGTATAGGAGCGGGGCAGTCATTTCGCCCAAAATTTGTTCGTACACCAGTTTAATTTGTACACCAAAATTGTTTCTATCTATATGAAACCCTAGTCTTTCGTACACTCAGTCAAATTGAACTAGGTTACGAAAAGAATCCGAATGTACGAAAAAAACTAAAAGTCAGTGTACGAAACTACTAACAAAACCCAAACTACGAAACAAAATTTTTTACGAAACACCCGTAACCTATAGGGTAGGAAAAAATTTTAATCCCTACCTTTAGATCACTAAACCCAACCCTACCCTTTTGACTCACTAACCTAACCCTAAAATTTTAAACCCATCAAAATAAGGGCCAAAACCCCATTTAAAAAATGATGATCTTTAATACGTACTGGAAGTTATCAAATTTCTCTGTTTGGGTTTAAACGGGGTAATTATATTCAAAAATAAATTTTGGAAGTATATGACGACTGTTGCTTTTTGGTTAAGTGGTGATTGATCTTTAAAAATCCCCACTGGAAGTATATATAATTTTTTGCACGTTAGAAAGTGTGACGAGTTTTTAAAATTTTAAATATCAAACTATCTTTGGTAAAAATTTTGGAAATGGCTTCACTGTTTCGGGTCGAAACTTATTTTCCTGAATGTTTTGAGTGTTTTAAAAGAATCTGGACTTTTTTTGCGGAAATAAAGTTTGTTTACAGGTGTGGGGGTGCCCGCCCCGCCCCCCAAACCCTTTTTGCTCCCCTTCGCACTCCATATTTGATAATTTTCTTTTTTTTTTGTACTTTACTAAAACCCAAAACCCCCCCTTCCTAATCAATTTAAAATTAACTTAACATTTAGGGTGAAATAAGGTAGATTTTCGGTAGTACATTAACACCCTTTTTATTCAATTTCCCTGGGAAATGGGGGGTTTAAAAAATTTTATAAGAATAATTCTACACGATGAGTTTGTTTTTTTAGAGGGTAAATTCCCCAAGCCGTATGATCTACCGCTGCAGCAATTGGTGTTGGGTGAAGCCACCCCCCGGGAGGGGGGGGCCAAACCCCCCGCTAACACCCGTTACCCTTTTACTGCGGGTGGACAGGGATCGGGTTTTAAGAAAGACCCCCATCTATCTTTGTTTGCCCGGGATCAACCCCGGGCTTCTCGGTTTTGGCCGGCGTGCTAACCCCTATACTACGGGGTACCGTATGTAAAAGGGTAGAATCCTAGGCTTTTTTGGAAAACCCACACCGAATAATAAACCCCATCTTTGCACGAGTTAGGGGGTAAAAAAGCTTAAATGTTTTAAAATCAAAACTGCCTTTGGGAGCAAGACATATTTTGCTCGTTAGTTCAGTGGAACGAACTTTAATTTTTAATAACATATGTCCCGGGAAAAAAAGTAGCACAAAAGCAATCACGGGATTAACTTGGTGTTTTGTCATTTAGCCCTCAAAAATCTCCCTTTATGAGGGCAATGAGCATCCCCTTATCCACATTTTTATATAGGAGTTCCTTAAAAGAGCCAGCATCGTCACTGTAGCATGGGGTCACTGTAGATGTAAACAAATTGAATTTCCCCCGATTTCAAGCGCCCTTTCGCCGAGTCGAGCGGAATAGGAGAAGGGTTTGCGCTGGCGAACACTCACTCCCCCCACCCTGGCGTTCCCAGGGTTGGCGTAACCAGTGTTTTAAAAGTAAGGATTTTCCGGGGCTGGCGTTTGCCTGGCGGAGCATCGGCAGGCGATCGCCAGCCCGGGGCGGAAAGGTTTAATAGTAGGCCCAATACAGTGCGGTAGTTCATTTCGTCAAACCGGGAAGGGGGAGCTTCCAAAGTATTCCAAACACCTATTTAGGGCCAAGAAAAAATGTCGTGTCTCTGAAACACCGCGAAAATCTGTCCATTATAAACCTATCTCCATTAGAAAAGAACCCATTGTGGCCCGGAAAAAATAGTCGGGTCTTTTAAAACGACCCCGAAAACCCCGTCCATTATAACCGGGAGCCCTTGGGGTATCTCTCGCCGATCATCTCGGCGGAAAATTCCCCTCGCAGGAATAGGACATTTTTCCTTCTTAAAGGCTGGAAGGATGAAAAACTTGTCCCGAAAAAAAATTTTTTTTTTCGTCGTAGAGCGAAAACAAAGTCCCAAAGTTTTGTCTTTTGAACGGGCGTTGATATCTGGTACAATTTTTCTTAAGAGAAATTTTCGTTTAGTCTTCAGCAATTTATCATAGAAAAATTAATCTTGTGTTTTTTGATATTTTTTATACCTTCTGATGACTCTTAGATGATATTTTTATGAAATCCAAAAGGACCCGCTAAATTAGCGCTCAGCGCTTCGTCCTAAGCCCCCGTCCTTAAGCCCTTCTTAGATTTCCTCGAAACCTTTGGACCAGGTTTAGGGAAATCCTAGGACGAATCCTAAAACTTTTTAAGTATGGGCCTGGGTCGCGGCTGCCGCGACACCGCCAACCCCCCCCCAACTTTCCCCCACTTTTGCACACATTCCTTGTAAAATCCAAATCCCTTTATATTTCTTTTCATGGCCTCTCGCCTTTTGAGAGATACAAAACTTTAATTTGCTCCTTTTTTAGGTCTTTCTTGCCATCCCTTAGCAAATATGATATTTATAGCAAAGCGCGTCGTTCAATTACTCCGGAAGGAAGGCGATACTTTTTTAAATTTCTCATAATTGACAAGGCATTGAACATCTCAACGGCTTGATGGACTTTCCGTGCCTTAAACAAACTGCCTAAAAGTAAAAAATCTCTCGGAAGTCATAGGTGCCATGAGTACATTTTTTGAAATTCCGTTGGAAGCGCGTGTTATGTTTCGCGAACAATGCTTTGGCGCGTTTGGTTAGGTTAGGTTTGAAAAACTTTTGGTTTTGGTTTGGTAAGGGTTTCATTATCTACGTTGAAGGTAACTTTGTGTGGGAATCACAATGAGGTTATTTTCAAGAAAATCCTGTGGTTAGTTTGGGGAGCTACAGCCATGCGTAGAGGGCCCCCAGCTGCCGAAATCGGCGAACGCATGAGGAACCCTGGGGGAGCCCCTCAGAGCACCCCCACCTCGTCTCACTGGAGGACTGTGGAGGTGTTCGTATATCCATTATGTACATTTTGGGGGTGAACATTCCTGTGTAAGTTATGACAAATGTACCAGTTACATTGCATTTTTAAAGTAATTATAACTATTACTAAAGAGACTGTTTTTTTATTATTTTAGTGTATTATGGCCAAATTACAAATTTTATCGTGCTAGCCACAAGTCTTTAACAAGGGTTCGGACGCATTAAAAGATTGGAGGGAGTGGAAAAATTGTTCCCAAAATGTCGCTGAGAATATTAATATTTGTAACTCATTAACTGTTGAGTTGTTTGTATATTTTGATCAACGTGTTGAACCTACTCCTAATTAATACAGTATCCTTTGCATGTCCGCGCGCATGTAATGAATGTTAAATTGGATGAAAATTTAAAAGGGAAAAAGAGAAACATTTACGGGAGATTCTGATAAGATTTTCTCATGCGCGCGATCTGATTGGCCAGGCCCCTTGAAACCACCACCCACAACCCACGACTGTATAATTTTTACAGGAAAAGAGTAAAATTCGCTGCCGGAGTGGTAATCTGCTCAGTTTTCTGAAACACGCAAAAGAGTAAAAAATAAGTGGGCGGAGCTAAATAAGTAAAATTTTACTTGCAAGGGGACGCACAAAATACGCCTAAAAATGAAATTTGCCGGAAAATTCCAAGAGTAGCAATGAGGGAAAATTTTTCCATCACACGATTTCCGAGTTACCTGCCCTATGAAAGGAAAGAGAAGGTTTCAATAGGCGTATTTTGTCCATGCCCATGGAATTTAAAATTTTACTCTTTTAAGCTCCGCCCACTTTTTTTTTACTCTTTTGCTGCATAGAAACTGAGCTGAGTCGTTCCCGGCAGGGGAAATTTACTCTTTTCCTGTAAAATTATACAGTGGTGGGGGTGGGTGGTGGTTTCAAGGAAGCCTAGCCAATCAGATCGCGCGCAGGGAGAAAATTTTTATCAGAATTCCTCCCGTAAATGTTTCTCTTTTCCTTTATTCTCACCCAAATTTTCAACATTCATACATGCGCACGACATGCAAAGGATACTGTATTTAATTAATAGTAGGTAAGGAGTAGTAAGGAGTAGAGTAGGTGACTCTTAACAGGTAAGAAGTCCACAAATATTAAAATTCTCCAGCGACGTCTGGGAACAAATTTTTCCCCAAACCCTCGAATTTTTCAATGTGTCCGAATCTTCTTGATGCTTGCTGGCTTAGCACCAAAACTGGTGTATTATTGCTATAGTAAGTCAAATACTTAAAAATATTCATGAGTGATATTACATTTGCAAATAGAAATGTATTAAATTTGGTATATATGTTTTTTCACCCCCAAAAAAAAGCCTTTTAGAGAACCTATCGCAGGGCACGAATACGAACATTTTTATCAGTCTGAATCAGCGCCAACACGGGAAGGTCTCTCTCTACCCACGGGCCACCACACACCCACCACCACCCAGGCACCCACCCGCCCACCACCACCCCCACCACACACCCATCACACACCCACCCACCACACGCCCATCACCCAAACCGCCCACCACACACCCCACCCACCACACGCCCATCACACACCCCCACCACCGCCCATCACACATCCGCCCACCACACACCCACCCACCACACGCCCATCACCCATCCGCCCACCACACACCCCCACCCAAAACGCCCATCATACATCCGCCCACCACACACCCACCACACACGTCCATCACACACCCGCCCACCCCACACCGCCCATGGATGTAAACGGGGGAGATGCACTGGAGGATGAATCACAACCAGCATTCATCTAGGTTTAGGCAAAGAATAATTCTGAAACGTAGATGTAGTACACGTAGCCTACATACGTACAGGTCCATGAAGCTTAAACATCCTCGACGCACATCGTGAAATTTGGGTGTTGTAGCAAAAAGATATTTAAATAACCCGTTTCATAGCGCCCTAAACTTTCAGTTTATATAAAGTCCATCTATAGAGTTAGAAAACAATGCTAGGCTATTCTAAGAGCTGAAAACAATTAGATATCGGGTGTGTAATACGGACAAACACGCTACTACTCTTTGCTGTGCCTTCAATAAAGTCACCTTAACGATATTCCTTGAGCCTCTGCAAGAGGTTTAAAGAAGTGTACGACACTTTTACCCTCGGCAACATCAAGAAAGAGCTTTGGGAGCGCTACAATCGTATTTTGTGATGGCAAGCAGGGGCGGAGCTTAAATAAGTATAATTTTACTCCGGAAGGACACAACAAAATACGCCTAATAACCATAGGTTTAGTCTAGACTAAGTGTTGCCTAAAAACCAGTATATATGTGAACAGGCTTTTATTAGGATAACGCCATTTTAAATTATTTCATTTCTATTATTATCTATCGTTCGCGCGTATACTTCTCTCTCTCTTGTATTCCTTTTCTCCCCCCCCCCCTTCCATCCTCCTTCTTCCCCCCCAAATGCCAGAGCCACGAGGTTTTAATCTGTGAGACATTAACTCGCGATTACCAACTTGTAGACTCAAACTCCTTATTTCCTCCTTTCTCCCCCCGGCAAATTTAAATAACCTCTTAGATTCTTAGCATCCCCTTAAAAAGAGGAAAATAGAGGTTTGTTTTTACATATTGATGCATAAATTAGTAGAGTAATTCGCTTAAATTAAGAGTCTGCCAAGACTCTTTCACGCTTCACCATACCCTACCACTGTAAAAAACGCGTCCGGACAAGGACCCCGGACTAGGCGTAATAAACACACATTGTTTATTCTTATAAGTTAAATTTTTCTACATCAAATTAAGAGAATTGGATTATAGTTATTCCATTAGTTTGTATAGTTGCCCCCTCCCCTAGCTAATAAGAGTCAGTCGACGCGCTGTGCCCGTAAATGAAGCCTCTAGTGGGTATTTAAACATTCGTTATTTCCCGCGTTTAGTCGTTCGCAAGGCAACATGGCCGCCTTGTATAAACACTCTGGGGTTCTCCTTGTCTCCTAAACCGCGGGAGATCATTCGTCTTCTGACTCCCATACAGGTAAGACCTCTGGCCGTGTGTGTTCCCCCCATTCCCCCCCTTGTGGTAGGATATATTTATTTCTGTATATTTACCTAGGTGATATTTGAGTAATCGTGAAGTGAAATAGGAAACCACAAATGATTGTTATAAGTGTTAGCTATAAAAGGTATTCGTCTTCTGACTCCCATACAGGCACGCAGGTGGACTTATCAAGCGGAACACGTGTTCCACATGGTCGCGACTCGCAAACAGTCTCATTACTCTCACATTTCCCTTCCCTATGTTCTCCATGTATATCTTAGGTGTTTATCTTGTATGTGATTAGATGATAGGCCTAGGAATATAGTCTAGTTAGACAGGTTATGCTCCTCAGAGGCTTTCCTCCACTAAATTAAACCATAAATATACATAAGATTTCAAGGATGATTAAACTTTTCCCTTTTTAAATAAATCAAATGAGTTAAAGTAGGAATTTTTTGCTAAACCCCCGGGGACCCATTCTCTGCTGTGGAAATACTTATCCACGTTTGCGAAAGAGGTTCAGACTTACTCGGTATACTAATAGTATCCCCACGACTACCGTAATCTTTATATATTAAATCGTGTTCAAGGGGTAGCCCATAGGAATACCCGCTTGGACTGGTGGCAGCATTTCCCTTTTAAATAAAAATAATTTCATCGTTATAAGTTATAACTAACAAATACTTCTTTCAGTAGAGAATTAATCTTAATTAATTTCATTCCAACTCACATTGTAACGACTGAAAAACACTGGCATCACACACATATATATATATATATATATTATATATTATATATATATATTATATATATATATATATATATATATATATATATATGCACTCAGTAGAGCGCATACCTCCGGCCGAATATTTAAACAAATTTGGGTTTTGCCATGGCAACAGTTATCAATAGATTTCATCCAAAATTAAATTAGTTCTTCCTTATACCAAAATAGACTTGGTATACCGAGTTTGGTCCAAATCTATTCGTAACTTTTCGAAATCCTGTACACTAACAGACAGACAGACGACAACGATCGGGGTGAAACAATCCTCTCCAACTCCGGGTTTGGGGGAGGTAATAGTTTTTTCTCCAGTGCATCATATACATCCTGAGAAGATCCGCTTTTGCACCGTGCAACTCCAAGTTTTTAAACTCTCTAGCTGCACTTTTGAGTCAGACTACATGATAGTCATGTTTTAACGTCTTTTGCCATCAAAGTGAAGACAAAAGTCCTTCTCTTCCTTCAAAGAGATTTTTTTTCACCCTTCTTTTTTTCTGCAAACCTGCCGACTCCGTGCCAGACACCTGATTGTTTTGGGTTGGGAAGAGCCCCCCCCTTTTCTTCGAAAACTTGCAAAGATTTTAAAGCGGGTTCACACGAGGCTTTTTTGTCGGACTTTTTCGTCGAACCAAAGGCATTTGGCTTGACCTTTTTGACAAAAAACTAGCACAGGGTTGGGGCCAACCGTTTCCCCCAAACAAAAACCAAAAAAGATGAAGCGATGACAGTGAGAGGCGCGGAGATTTTTTTTAAAAATTTTTTAATTTTGGGGCTATACGTATATACGTACAAACTGGTGTGAAAGGGAGGGGGTTGATTGTTTAGAAAAAACCCGCGACAGATGAAAACGGGGGTTCATAGGGGGGCAAAAATGGGTTTTTAGTGGACGAAAACTGCGCGGTCGCTCCCAGGTTATTTTTAAAGTTTCTGTTGGGTTTTAAAATTTTCCCTGTCGGGGTCGAAGGGTTTGGAGCCCCCCCCCCCCCGTTAAAAGGGTTTTGGGGTTCATTTAGGTTAGGGTTTTTTCATCCCAGCAGGCCCGGGGGCCAAGAGCCCAAAATCGAGGGGCGGCGGGGGGGCCCGGGCCCGGGCCCCCCCGCCCCCCCCCGCCACTGTCACCTGTGGCCACCGAAACCTGGGGGCGGCCCGCCCGCCACTTTTTTCCCGGGAAAAAAAATATCTCCATCTGAAACAGCCCCAAATTTTTGGGGGCCAGGTAAATTTTTGGGGTAGATTTTTTAAAAGAAAGGCCCAAAAATTTCCCTACACTTTAAATTTGGGAGTGGGGGTTTTCTGTTCACCTTATAGTTTCCCTAAAAAACTTTTTTCTCTATGAATTTCCCGGCGAAATCACTACTTTGGGAGATAAAAGACGTACTTAATGGGAAAGGAGTTAATGACGGGGGTGGCCCCCCTTTTGTGGATATGATCAAATTTTTCAAACCTTTACCCTGATGCGATCTACCAGCCTAAATTCAAACTTTTTCCAAAAATGAAACCCTGAAAACAGGGGAACATCTTACCCCCAAATCGGGGTAAAGAGAGAGAGAGGAGAGAGAGAGGAAGGAGAGAGAGAGAGAAAAGAGAAGAGAGGAGAGAGAGAGAGAGAGAAGAGAGAGAATTTTTTTTTTGCAGTAACTTTAACACTGCTACAATTATGTATAAAAAATTTGGAAAAATTACAATTACAGGGCCACATTTACTTTTTAATGAGATGTTTGGCACGGCATGCTTTTCGGGCTCCTTGGTGTGTTAGGGTTTAAAGTTGGTAAATTTGCTAGTTTTAAGCAGGCTCCAGGGGGTTCTCTGACGGGTTTGATCGGAAATTTTGTTTTGTGTTTTTCAGGTGTAAAAATTTTTATTCACAGAGGTAGGTTAAACCAAAAAAAGCTTTTGGGGACGGGGGAACATTTTTCTGACTTAGGAACTTTTCTTCACTGAGAAGGTTCCGAAACGCCTCCTGTTGCCATGGTTTGATCTGAATATCTTTTTAAAAAAGTTTAAAAAATCTCTTTTCAATTTAAAGATGTACCTTTTTAAAAAATTGGGGCCCATTCTAGATGAAATATTTTAAACTCTGTGCCTTTAAAAAAAGGGGGAAAACACATGTTTTTGTTGAAACCCCGGCTGCTATATCTTGAAAACGCCTTCAAAATCTAAAGGCGAGGTTTTTTTTACCTTTCATTTATAGCTACCACTTTTTAAACTGATCAATTTTTTTACCTTTTTTTTTCCCCCAGTTCTGCCATAAATTTTTCTAAAATTTTCTCAGTGCATGTTGCTGTAGCTGTGAAAAACTAGTTTTATTTTCCCTGTTTGAATGCTGTCACAGCACTAACTTTTAAACTTTTTTTTTTTTAATCTTTTCCTTGAAAAATCAAATTTCAGTTCATTAAACATACAGTTATGTCTACTAAGAATCAAAACCCAAAGCACCCCTTCTTCATTGTCAAGGGTGGGGGTGATGAAAAGGCCCGATCTTTTGGGGAAAAAAACACTTTTTTTTCGGGAAAGAAAATCTCAAAATTTTTGGAGAAATTTACCTCTGTTTAAAACCCCTAAACATCTGTAGCAACAACAGTTTCAAGTTTTCTGCTTCCTTTCTTGTAACTGACTTCGAAACAGCCCGCCCTCTGAAACTTCTGGCCCGAATTAAATTTAAAAATTTTTTGAAAGAAATGTCCATGACTTCTGTCATTTTTCAACTTTTTTTACCAAAAAGGTGCTTTTTTGAAAATGCACAATTAATTAAAGAAGTCAAAAATCTACATCACCCCTGCAAAGGGCAATGAACCCATTGGTTCGACCAACCCTCGCTGGTGCCCCCATCATTTTGTCTTTTGATCGAGCTTGTTTCCCTGGAAAACTGGGGGTCTTGTTGAAAAAAATCATTTGAAAGGGGGTGAAAAATGTCCTCACCTGGGTTTTTTCCCTTTTTAATGGTAAAACCCTTTTAATAATTCCCCCCTTTGGGGCTCAGTCTTTGAACACCTTTCCCAAAATAAAATGCACATTTTGATGTATCGAAAATGTCAGTATTTTTCATCAAACTGCAAGGGAAAAGAAGACCCTCCCCGTATGCCCTTTTTCCCGTTTTGTTCCCCCCAAACCCTCATCCAAAAATTTAAACAGCCCCCCTAAACCCATTTTTCCCTTGATAACTAATTTTCTTTAATAGCAACAAAATTTTTCAGACTTTTTTTTTTAAATTTTTTTCAAACATGATTTTTTGCTGCTTCTAGAAAAGCCCCCCTTGAATGTTTCCCCACCCCTAAAAACGGTTTTTTGTGTTTTGGGCGAGTACTCGGCTCACCTTAAAACGAGCTTTGGTTTTGCTGCCTTTGATTTGAAGTCGCTCCTGAAAAAAAAGGGCTTTTTGTGCTGAAGCTTTTCCGTTAGTTTCGAATTTTCCTTTTTCGTACCTAAACTTTTTGGGGGGAAAATCACTGTCAACTTCTTGTGAAGATTTTTTGAAATGCCTTTCAAGATTTTTTTTCTTCCCCAGTGCGGGGGATACATGACATATCAGCCCAAACACACTTCGAATTTTTTTCATTTTAAAAAAATAATCTTCCTCCCACTCCCTTTAAAAAAGGGTAATTTTTTAATTTTTTTTAGCACTCGTCCACTCCAGCACACTCATTTGGGTTCATTTGATGCCCAAAATAACCTGTTAATAACCTTTTTTCGAAAACGAAAACGTATTACACGGGGCGATTTTTGCTTCAGCACTAGTCACTGAGGTGGGGGGTGGGGGGGGTTTCACCCCGGGAAGGGGGGGGGGATCACCGTACGAAGGCAAACAACGCAAAAATTAATTCAATTTCGCGCCCCATGCCCACGGATGCACGCCACCCTCATTAAACTACATGCGAGAAACCGGGTAGCTCCCCCGTCCCCCTTCCGGGGTTTACCATTTTAAAAAATTTTATTTTTCGTATTTTTCCTTTTTTATTTTTTCGCCTTCTTATATAGTGTCTCTTTTCCCGGCTGTGTTTGGCGTGATTCTTTTGAGGTAAGTTGAAAATACGGGTAAAACCGTATTGATTTTTTATTGAGGAAAAAGTATGCATCCCTTTCAAACCCAGGCCGCGGTGGCATTATTTACAAAAAAAATTGGTGGGGGGGGGATCAAGGGTTGGTAAGGGGGGGGGGATAACGTACAGTAAAATTTTTAAAAAAAGCTATTTTCTTTTAAAATCCCTTTACACAAACAAAACAAACAGTGATTGCCTATGTATATTTCGCATGAATTAAATGGTGGTGGTGAACTAGTGCTTTTTAAATTAAAGGGAAACCCGTGTTTTTTTTTGGCAAAAGGGTTAAAGGTGATTGGTATTAATTATAAATGCTATATCAGTGTTATTATGCTATAAGAAATTTAACTAACTATTATATAATTAATTTTTGTTTTGGGAAATGACCTAAAATTAATTTTTTTAGGGTTTAAAAAAAAAAACCATTTAAAAATTCCATTTTTTTCGGGGAAATGACTTTTCGGTGACCCCCCCCATCATTTAGTTTTTGGGAAAATCTAAAATATTTTTAAAATACTTAAAAAACCCATAAGAAAAGTGACGGGAACTATGCATATTAGCAGAAAATTAAAGGGGTGGGGGTGACTAGTGTTTTTTAAAAAAAGGGAACAGTTTTTTTTTTGTTGGGTAAAGTTGAGGTGTTGGGGTATTAAATTATGATCTAAAATCAGTGTTATTTTTGCTATAACCAAAATGAACTAACTATTTATAAGTGTTTATTTTTTTATTAAAATGTTCTAAAATTTAAATTTTTTTAGGGTTTAAAAAAAACTTTTAAACACGGGGGGGGGCTATTTTGGGGCTGACGTTCGGGACCCCCCACATATATTGCCAAAAACTCTAGTCCCAAAAAAATAGGTTTTGGCCATGCAAGAATCGCCTCTAAAAACTGAAAAAAATTACAAAAGTAAGCTAACCTAAACACCTAACCTAACTATCATGATGCCCTAATGTCATTAACTCTTTTCCGATCTACCAACCTACCGCCATAAACCGCATCATGCCCCCCGCAAATATTGGAAGGCGACAAGAAAGAGGGAAACCGCACTAAACCTGGGGCGGGCCTTTTTAAGAAACCGCGTGGCCACTAGCTGCAGCCTGAAAAAAGGGCCCCCTGACAGATTAAAACATCAAAAAAACTTTTGCTGAAATTGCTCTTTTTAGTTCCATATCCCCCCAAAGGTCTTTTTGTAGGCCCTCACCCCAAACCCGTCTTTTTTTCCCCTGGGATTGCCCATGAAAAAAGACCTCAGGATAGTTTAAAAGGGTCTCTAGATTTATAGATTTTTAAAATGATTCATTTTTTTGTTAGCTTTTATTCCAAAGAAAGGGCCTTTCTAAGTCCAAATTTAAAATTTTCTTTTTTTAAAAGGAAATCCCCTTAAAGCGCTCTTTTTAAATTTTTTTTTTTTTGCCCCAATTTTTTGGTTGCCAGAAAGGGGCCTTTTAAGTCCTTTCATTTCTTTTTTTAAAGGACCCCTTTCCTATTTTATCGAAAAGTTTCCCGGATGGAGTTACCTTAGGGCTGTTGTTTCCCCGAAAGCAAAGGGTTTTTTCAGCCCCCCAACAAAAAAATTACATTGCTGATTTTTAAACCATCCCGCCCCAAGATTTTACGGCCTGCCCATGAACGATGTGCGTAGGATGGGGTCCAGTATTCCATACTTGTGGGAGCAAGAGCATCCCTGCTGCCTTGGGAAAGAAAAATGGCGAAAAGGGGCTGGTACCCAAAGCCTTCATGAAAACCCTCCCTCCAAAAATTGTTTGAGGCTCCAGAAGGGATGTCCATTTCCAGGATTGGTTTCCTTCAACAAAGTCCCAAAGTGGAAAACCCTTCCCTTTAAAAGGGTTTCCAAATTTGCTTTTTGGGGAAGTAAACATTCCCGCCGGAAACCCGGGTATACAAATTTTTTTGAGAAATTCATTGTCGACCCGTTTGAAGCCGTCAAAGGGTTTGTGTGCGAGAGGCCAGCCAGTACCCGCAGGTAACTCCCTGAAAGCGGGGACAGCATGACGTTTTTTGGGCATTTTTAATGCTTTGGGGGAGTCCCCTCCCTCCCGTGTTTAAAAAATTCCCAGATGCCGGTTTTGGAAAACCCGCTTTTTTATGGGAAAACGATCTTTGGTTCCAAGGGATATTGGCCTCCTAGTTTTTTTGGATGAATGGTGAAAAGCTTCGGCAGACACTTCAGCCCTCTCCAAAGAAAGTCCCTTTTTTCTTCTGTGAAACAAAATTCTTCTGATTTTATGGGCAAAGCTGATGTCACATGAAAAATTCAGCCTGTTGAGTTTTCCAAAAATGGGTGGGGATCGTGAAATTTTTACCTTGCCCTTTTCCCCTACAAAAGGGCAACTCCACCAAATTTGGGTGTGAAATGGTCTTTGGGGCCCTTTAAGACATTCCTGCGTGCCCTACTGAACAAACCCCGCGCTCATGAAACCCAAAAGAGCCCATAAAAGTCCCCCAAGTTGCCAGAGTTTTTCTTCTGAGGCCTGGACCAAACCACTAAACCCCCTCCAACATTCTCCGTGGTTTTTCCGGGGGACCCGGTATATGGGCCACTCAAACGCAAAAATCTTCCCCCCGAATTTATGTTTTTTTTAGGAGCGCATGTAACCGAGCGACCGGGCCCCCCAAATTTTTTAGTGGAAGGGTTTCTTTCCAAATTCTTCGATGGAAAGGGAATTTTTAAAGGGAGGAGCGACTGGCTGAAGGGCCCTACCTCGAAACTATAACCCCCTTCCCCCCTGTGTCTCCCAGGGTAATTTTATGTCCCGCCACCCCCCCGGGGCCCCGCACGACGAGCCTGCCCCCCGGAACCAGCAAAGACAAAACCTGCCCCCCCCGGCCACCCCACGACAAGCCTGCCCCCCCGGGCCCCCGCCCATTTCACCCTGCCCCCCCGGGCCCCACAGCGCCACCCCCCACCCCCAGGAAAAACCCTTCTCAAAAGACAACTTTAAACCCCCGAGTGTGTCAGGCCCCTTTTCCCCAAGGCCCAAAACCCCGTCCTTATTTGGAAAAAGGGGCGGGGAAAAGGTTTTCGGGGCCCGCAAATTTTAAAACCGGGGAAAAGAGGGCCAAAATCTAAACCCGAGGTTGGGGGCAGAGAAAAGGCAGGGAAGCTGGAAGACAAAAGAAGGCCGCGGCTGAAAAGAAAACAAATTTGGGGAAAAAAGAAGGGGCCCAGCGGAAGGGGAAATCCCGTGCCTGTCCCCGGGGGAAGACCCCCTGACGAGGAGAAAGGGTTTATGATGTCCGACTTTAGCTGGACGACTCCCCCCGGTACTCGGAAAGAGGTTTGGGCGACGGGGCACCTGGACTGCCATCATCCCCCTTTTTCTGCGAAAACATCACAGGTGGGGGGCCTTTTTTTCCCGGTTTTTAGCTGAAAACTGGGGGGAGGGAAGGGGGGTTTTTGGGACATTATGGGGGCTATGTTGCTCGGGGTTCCCCTCATGGAGGATGGAAAAATTAAAACCCTTTTTTTCCTCCGGATTAAGTCCGCTAACACCCGAGACACGTTCACCTTCCCCACCATTTCCCAATTAAGCGTTTTGTTGATCCAAAACAGTGCAAAGGGGGGGCCTGGGGGACCTTTCCCAAAGGGGATCACCAAAAGGGGGGCCCGACCTGGTGAAGGTGTTTTCCCCCGCTGCCTGCCTTCATGATGCACTTCTGAATAGTGACATAAAAATACCTGACCCATCTTTTAATAAAAGGGTATTTTTTATAGCTTACTTTCATTTCATCCCCTAAAAAATAAAGGTGGGTGGGCTAGGGTTAGCTATATTTTGATTTCCGCAAAAAAACCAAAAAATAATGTTTGATGTAATAAGGTTTAAAAAATATACGGGGGCCCCCCCAAAAAAAACCTGTCCCCGGGGTCCCCCCCCCGTGGGGGGGGCACCGGGCGAGGTTTTCCAAAAAATTTTTTAAAAAACCTTTAAAAGGCCCCCTTTTTATCTTGGGTTAAAATATTCAGAGGGGGGGGGACCATAGGTTGGGGGCCCTATTGGAAATTTTGTTTTTTTCACAGTGGGGCCCCCTCTTTAGGAAAAAAAAATGGGGTTTTTTATGAATATTTTTCCACTAATTAGGTGTCCCCCCCACCACCCCAAAATGGGTTTACGCTTTCCCGTTTGCAGGGAAAAACGTAATGTAAACGCACTTTACAAATGATGTAAAGAAATAAAATAAAAAAAATGGGAGCTTTTTTTTGTCCTTTTTTTTTGACTATGTTGGGAAAATTTCATTATTCGTGACTATTTCAAGGCCCTCAGAACATTTTTTTTCGAGAACCTGATCCCAAAAACCCCTACACGTCCAAAAGTTTTTCTGAAAACTGTGGGGGGGCCCTTTCGGGGGGGAAAAGAGTCCAATTAATATTTGCGTTGACACTTTTTCAATATGATTCACGGGTGGGAGACAAGAACCCCAACTCTGTAAACTTTTTTTTTAACAATTTATCAGTATTTTTTAAACTAAAAAAAAGCACACCCCTGGCCCCACAAGTAAAGACAAATTTTAAATCAAAGGGTTTAAAAAGCAATCACCCCATCACCTTCCTGTTACAAACGCGTACCGGGTTTCCCGTCCCCCTGGTAGAACGCGTACGGTTCCCGTCCAAATGGGGCAGTTTTTCCGCCAATCCCCCCCCCCGGGTTAAAGGGGCCATGCATGTAACACAGGAAATAAGGTTTTTGTCTTTATAAAAAATTGTATGCAAGTATGGTGGTCCGACTGTCCCTCATTATAATTAAATAAACTTATTCCCAAAAAAAAAGAACTATAATAATTTCCAAATATCATGAGTACTTGGATATGCTATTCAGCTATTTTCATGGCAACTTCGAAGGGCGAATTATTAACCCGGTACAGTAGTGTGGGTCGACATAAACAGGGTTTTGATCGACCAGTCGATCGCGGGTCGACGGTTGGGCCCCCCTGGGCCCATATGGATATGAAAAAAGAACTAACCTAAACCCAAACCCTTTTGACTCGCTTTTAAAAAATTCCAACCCAACTTTAAACCCAAATTTCCAAAGCTTTTTAAACCCCCTAACTAACCCAAAACCCCATTAAAAATTTTCCCGGCAAGGGGAAAAACAGAAGCGCGGCAGGTCACAAGAGGAAGGAAAAGTGGGGCGGACGTAAAAACTTGTCTTTTCCCCCCCCTATGAAAAGCTGGTTTTATCTCCAAAAATAATGATTTGCGAGGAAGCTCATAGAGAAAAGTTTTTTCCCAGAATCCAATAAAATTTAAATTACAGAAAACCCCACGCCCAATTGTGGGAAAGGAAATTTTGGTCCTTTGTGAAATAATACCTATGTATTTTAAATGTCTCAGAAAGGGGCCCCGCAGTCCTTTGCCATTTACCGGATCTTTTATTACAGGTGGCCTGATCGTCATAGGGCCAGGGGGAGAGGGTGCTCGAAGATTTCGGGCCCCTAAATATTACCCTTAAGGGGTTTTTACCCCCGGGAAACCCCCTTTAAGGGAATGCTCAAAACCCTTTTTTTCACTTGCTACGGGGCCCCCGAGGGTAAGGGTTGGGCGGGCACCCTTAACTTTCCCCAAGGGGGGTGAAAAAAGAAGCGGCTAGAGAAACAAACAATAAATTACAAGTTGTATCACTATCTTTATTGTTTATTGTGTATTATAGAGCCAAATTTTTGCTTGCCTGTTTGAAATGTTTATTGTTTATTGCTTCATTGACTCCATATATTCATATTTAAAAATACAATACCCATAGTTTCTTGTAAAAAAATTCATATCAGGGCAAAAACCCATAATTAAACATTCTACGGGGCCCACTTTTTGAACAAAACGTATATTTCTCATACAATTTGGCCGCTATAAAAGAAACCGGGGGTGGTGGGGGGTATCAATGTCCCGACGTACTAGTACACACGCACTAACCCCCACAAGCAAGGATATTATAAAGGGTTTACTACCTTGCACACAAATGTCCCCGTGTGTCACAAATGGGGGTGTTAGCCCCCCCTTTTGGGGCTTGTCTGACCTAAAGAGGGGAAAGCGCGGGGTTTTCGTCCACTAAAACAAGGGGGCCCCCCAAGGGCCCCCCGGATACGGCATACGGGACGCGCGGGCCGCAAATGGTCTATAGATCTAAATTTCGGGCACGGAAGACTCGAACCTATGATCAGCGCATCAGGTATACCCTGGGTAAGTTCTGAGTAATCAGTGGGAGAATATTACGCTGAAAGGCTTTAAAGTGGGAGGGTTTTGTATTATCGAACCTTCTGGCGATAGTGGGGCTAAAAACGGCCCTATTTCGGAAATCAGCCGATCTTAGCTCAACACCGACAAACATAGTTTTTAGGTTTAGGTTAAGTTATGTTTAGGTCTGGTTTAGGTTAGTAAGGTTTATGATAGGTTGTGTTAAGTTTTGTAGAGTTATTTAGGTTAAATAAGCGTCCGCGGGACGATTTCCGAAAGAGGCCGATTTTAGCTCAACAGCGGCATTTAAAGTGTCTTTAAATTTATTTATCGGGCTCCCTGACAGCTGAGGGCATGATGATTGGCTAGATAAAGCCGCGTCATGCGAGGCGCTGCTCTGTGATTGGTCAGCAGAATTTCCCACACATATCCCTAGAATATCCCTATATTCCCCACCCAGAGGCCACCGATAACCGTACGGGAGTGACTGCTCGGTACGAGCATCTCCCTCAGCCCACCCTCGTAAGGTATTGTAGCCATACACTCGTAAGTTGTCCCTTACGAGGGATTTCGAGCATCCCTGCCCAGGCCTTTGAACCGGCTGCTCCGTAGAAGAAAAAAAAAAAAAACACAAAAGGGAAACTGAACAAAACAAAACAAAACTACATGCAAGCATGCAGTTCTAACTGTCTATTTCTCATACACCACATTCTCTCCAAACTCTTTCACTGTCTCAATCATCCGTCCCTTTGTCTCACCAGCCATCACACAGTCCCAGCAGCAATAACATCCATTCTCTTCCTGTCCTTTCAACCACCTCATTCATTTCACATCCCATTTCAGTGAAAACCACACGCTTCATTTCCATTCTCTCCCCGTTATACTTCTCAGATCTCACATTTACTAGTAATCATTCTAAGGCCTCTTCCATTTGCGACATTTCAAGAACCAGTTCACGGAACCCAAGAATTCAGGCATTCCATTTGCTCACGAAAACCTGGCCCGGTATTTATAATAAGGCTATGGATTCCCATAAGTTCGACATAACATAAAGTTGCCCATAAGATCTCTATGTTATGGAGCAAATCTCCGCCATAGCTATGGGTCTAGCAGTTCCTGCTGACACAACTTCGCGCTAAACGTAGCAGTTACATTACCCTAAAATGTCTCTTAGATCATGAAATAACGCTTGAAATCAGTAAAATATGAGCAGTAAATTATGTGAGAACCTTACGAACTGAAAATAAAGCCAATATTAAAGGATTAATTCATATATACGTGTAAATAAGATCCGAAGAAAAGTTTTACGCGGGGAACGATGTAAACACTTGTCTCTCTCCTCATGCTCGGTATGCAAAACCTCAAGTGAAGAAAAGTCTTAAGGAAGATGAGAGTGAACAGGAGGAAATCCAGAAGATCAGGAAGGAGTTATATGAGTCCAGGGAGACTAATAAAGCAGTGATGAAGAAAATGAATGAAATGCAAGTACAGTTGAATAATGGAGAGAATAGGGGGAACGACCAGGGAGACTTTGAAGTTGAGCTGATCACTATTAAGAAGATGATGGAGAAACAGAAAGAAAAGCTGGATGAGATGGAAAAGAGGATGGATGAGAGGGATGAGGAGTTGGTAAAAGAGTAAACTGAGAGAAGAATGAGACCTGGAGGAAAGGGAAGATAAAGAAAGAAGGAGGAAAAAATGTCATGATGTTTAACGTAGAGGAAAGTGAGAAAGAGGATGTAAAAGAAAGGGAGAAAGATGTTTAAAAGAGCTGTGTGAGTATGTGTTCAAGGAGAAGCTTGGTGGGAAGGAGTGGAAGTGGTGAAGGTGTATCGACTGGGAACAAAATCGAGAGGGAGAGAAAGACCTATGGTTGCATGCCTGAGTGATGGTGATGTTAAGTGGGACATCATAAAAAGAAGCAAGGAGCTGAGAAAATGCCGGGAGGATAGTAAAAGGAAGATGGGACTGGGCAGTAGACAAGACTAAGCGTGAAAGAGAGGAAGATGCCTTACTAAAGGAAAAACTACAGGTGAAACGAAGAGAGGGTGGTAGGTGGATAATAAAGAAAGGTAAGATCGTCAGCGAAAACGGAGGGAAGGGATGGAGAATGAGATGCAGGAGTGAGGGAAAAGAAAGGGAAGGAGGAGAGAAGGGTAAAATAAAAATACTAAATTACAAGGTTTAAAACAAAAAGTAAAGGTATAGAAGTAGAAAAACTTGAAAAACGATAACGCATGGTTTTGTATAACGGAAACTCAGAAGAAAGTAAGGGATGAAAATTTTGGAAAGGAGTTTAGAGTTATAGATAGTATGAGAGAGGAAAAGGATAGGAAGGGTGGAGGACTTATGATGATTTACAAGGAAAATATGGGAATAGAATTAGATAAGATAGAAACAAAATGTAAAGATTTTTTAATGTAAAAGGAAAAAAATAGAAGGATGGGAGGTTAGGATAGTTGTAGTATACTTCAGCGTAAGTGATGCAGGGAGAAACAATGAAATGAAACAACAGATAGAGAAGAAAATACAGGAAAACACACAACCACTCATGTAACTGGGGAACTTTAATGGACATGTTGGCTTTAAAGGAAAACAGGGTGTGAACAGAAATGGTGAAATAGTCCTACAATGGATGGAAAAAACACCCCTTTAATAATTTTAAAATGATGATGAAAAATGTCGGGGGAGAGACACATGGGGTAAAGAAGAACAAAAGAGTGTAATGGACTTTGCTTTGGTGACGGATACATTTTATAAGAGATTCCACGGAATGATGATAGACGAGGAGAAAGAAAAATTTGACTTATCAGACCATAACTTGATAGAAATAGTAATAAAGGTAAAAAGAAAGGAAAGAGTACAAGGAAAAAGAGTGGATAGTGAAAGAATACTACAGGACAGATAGAAAATCATGGAGAGCTTTGGGAAAAAATTTAGAACCCACAAGTAGTAGGGAAGGAGAATGAAAGTTTAGAAAAGTTAGAGTGGAGAATTAAAGAAACAGCGAATAAAGTATTAAAATGTACATATAGAAGAAAAGAGGAAGAAAAATGGTGAGGGAGAAGAAGCTATATGGATAAATGATGAAATAAGGAAGGGATAAGGAGAGGAGAAGGCTAAATAGAAATAGGAGGAAATGCACAAAGTAAAGATGAGAAGGAGAAATGGAAGGAAAGATATATAAACAAAAGATAAAAGTAAAAATACAAATAAGGAAGGAAATATATAAACACGAAGAAAAATTAACAAGAGAAATCAAGGAAAGTAAAGATGGAAGGAAAAAGATGTGGGAATATACAAAAAAATTAAAGGGAGAAAAGATAAAGGGAAAAAAGAGTGCACTAAGGTTATATGGGGAGGATGGCGTAGAGTTGGAAGAGAAAAGGCAGAGGGAGGAAGTCAAAGAATATTGGAGTAAAATATACAAGAAATATGATAATGAGATAGACACAGTGTGGAACGCAGAGAAGAAAGAGGAATATATAAGGGAATACAGTAAAGTAAAACAGGACATAGACGGGAACCAGGCAATTAAGTTACAAAGAGTAGATGAAGTGGAAGAGATGGAAAGGGATACACAGAGACGTGTAGCATATGAGTAAGAGCACACATGGAAATGGCGAGAAGAGTACAGGGAGGATTTATATACTTGGAAGAGGAACAGATCAATGAAGACAAGGTGATGAAGTGTTTAAAGAAGATGAAGAACAAAAAAAAGCAGCGGAACAGATGAATAAAGCCAGATATTATAAGGAACTTTCAAAGAGTAAGACTTTGATGACAGTGTTAGAAAAAGGTATAAAAAAACAGTGTTAGAGACGGGGAATGTGCCAGGAGGTGGAGGGAGTCAAGGACAGTAATGATACCAAAGGTTAGCAAGCCAAAAGTAGGGAATTAAGACAATAGCACTAACTAATGTTGGGAAAAATTTGATGATGGCTGTAATCAAGAAAAGTCTGGAAGATCATATTAGGAAAAATGAAATAGGGAAAGACCACAAGGCAGGATTCACAGGGGGCAGTAGAATAGAAATAATTTATATATTAAGATATTGCATAGAGGGGTCCTATAAACTAAAGAACCACTAATAGTCATTTCAATAGTTTTTGCAAAGGCCTATGATAGTATTAAGAGAGGAAAAATGATAGAATTATTAATGCAATATAAGTTTAAACCCCTAAGATTATTGAATTCATAGCAAACGTATATATAGGAGACAAGACCAAGATAGAATTAGGACCAGGTAAAGAAGTAGAGATAAATGAAAACAAGTGGAATTAGGCAAGGGTGTACGGCTTCAACAACTCTGTTTAAATTAGTGACCTTCAGATTATCCAGGAATTAGAAGAACTAGGCAAGGGGTTTAAGGATGAATTATTTAGCAAAACCAGCACTTTTCTTTGCAGACGACGGGATGTACTAGCAAGTAGTATAGAGGAGGCAGAACAGGTTAGTAGGGGCCTACATAGGTTAGAGGAAATAGGTAAGGAGTATGATTGGAAATGAATAAAAATAAAAGTAACATCATTATTTTCAATATAAAAGATAAGCCTGAAAAGTTGGGAAATATAAATGTTAGAGATAGAATGAAATATTTAGGGATAACCATAAATGACAAGAAAAATTGTTTCAAAAAACAAAAAGAAAAAAATGTTTAATAAGGCAAGAAAAATGGCAAATATGACGTATAGTATCATCGCAAAAAGTGCTCTAAAATTCTAATAGGGAAAACGTACTGGAAAAGTGTGGCATTACCATCAATACTATATGGGGTTAATGTGATAAATTTAACAAAGCAAGAAATGGATAAATTACAGAGAATTGAAAAAGGGGTGTACCGTCAAATCTTTGGGGCCCAGCATACACACAGGGGGCAGCACTCCTAGGGGAAGTGGGAGCATCCAGTGTTAGGAATAGAATAAGGGAGGGACAGTGGAAGTACTTGAGGTATGTATTAGTAGACGGGAATGACCTAGTGAAAAGGATAGGAGAGGGGATGATTTAGAAAAGACAAAATAAATGGATGCAAGCTGTAATGAAAGATTTGAGAAAGACGAGTCTGAACCAGGGGTGAGGTGTGAGACAAAGGAGAGTATAAGTAAAAAAATGAGGGAGTTGGACACAAGAGAAAGGGTGAATGAAATGAATGAAAAAAACAAGTTTGAAAATATATAGAAAATGGAAAAAGAGAAGGGAGGCCAAGAAGAAATATACAGCAAGACAAGCTTCAGAACCTAGGGTGGGGTGGGATCACCGTACGAAGCTACAAGGCGAAAATTAATTCAAATTTCGCGCACCCTGCCCCCACGGAGCAGCGCCAAACCTCATGAACTAATGCGAGAACAGGGTAGACTTCATGACGGCGTCACACTAGCATTTTTCCGCTAGTTAGTCGAACTCGTCGCTCTGATAGTTTTTCCGCTCTGACTAGTTAGTCCGTTGATCAGTCAATCTGAGGCAGTCGCTGTGATCGCTTGTCTGCAAAGTTAAGTCAAACTTTCTTAGTCAATCAAAATCATGGTGATACTTAAAGAATTTGATATAAATCAGGTAATTTGCAAATATAATTAATAAGTTAGAAGTATATAAATATTCAAGTGACTATTGTACATGTAGATACATTTAAAAGCCGGTTTCATATAACAGCCAACAGTCTCCGCATTACCCCGATTGAAAGAATTATACAAAGAGGTCAAAATCACGAACACACCCTGAACAAGTGGTGTTAAGAATTATGAATGTTAGAGTGTGGACAAAAATTTGCTAGAAAAGAGTCAGCTCACCAAAAACCCTGACACACAGGGTGTTAAGAATCATGAATGCCTAGAGTGTGGGAAAAGATTTACTACAAAGGAGTGACTCACCTCACAACCTGACACACAGTGGTTGTTAAAATTATGAATGTTTAGAGGTGGAAAAGATTTACTCAAAGAGTGGACCCCACCACACCCCACACCCTGGACACACAGTGGTGTTTAAAAATTATGAATGTTTAGAGTGTGGGAAAAGTTTACTACAAAGAGTGACCTCACCACACACCCTGACACACAGTGGTGTTAGAAATTATAATGTTTAGAGTGTGGGAAAAGATTTACTATAAAATTGACCTCACCCAAACAACACCCTGAACACAAGTGGTTTAAAACCATGATGCCTAAGTGTGGAAAAAGGGGGTTTTTATACCCGTTCTGAACTCACCAGGACACCCCCCTGACACACAGTGGTGGTTTAAAAATATGAATATTTAGAGTGTGGGAAAAGATTTACTACAAAGAGTCAACTCACCAGCACACCCTGGGCACACAGTGGTGTTAAGAATTATGAATGTTTAGAGTGTGGGAAAAGATTTTCTACAAATTTTGGGCACCTCACCACACACACCCTGACACACAGTGGTGTTAAGAATTATGAATGTTAGATGTGGGAAAAGATTTGCTACAAAGGGTCACCTCCACCAAACACTCTGACACACAGTGGTGTTAAGAATCAGAATGCCTAGAGTGGTGGGAAAAGATTTATACAAAGAGTGACCTCACCTACACACCCTGACACACAGTGGTGTTAAGAATTATGAATGTTTAGAGTTTTGGGGGGAAAAATTTGCTACCATGGGTCACCTCACCTACACACCCCGACACACAGTGGTGTTAAGAATATGAATGTTTAGAGTGTGGGAAAAAAAAAAAAGTTGCTACAATGGGTCACCTCACCACACAAAACCCTGACACACAGTGGTGTTAAGAATTATGAATGTTTAGAGTGTGGGAAAAGATTTACTACAAAGAGTGACCCCACCAGACACACCTGACACACAGTGGTGTTAAGAACCTGATGCGTAGAGTGTGGGAAAAGGTTTATACCCATTCTGACTCACCCCGACACACCCTGACACACAGTGGTGTTAAGAATCATGAATGCTCCTAACTTAACAAAAACTTAACCTACTATCTGAATTTAGAAAATTATTGCACAAAAAAACAAACATACAGCACAGGAAAGCACAGCTTTAAAAATAGGCAAACGGCAATAGAAGTAATAAGTACCTACATTTCCTATTCGGTAAATATGTTTTTGGGTGCATAATCGCAGAAGTGGGGGGCTCCACAAAGCCTTTTAAGTTAAATTTTTTTACGATTCATGAAAGAAATTTTTCTACACAAACTTAATGCATACAAGGCACGAATTAAAAGCCGTCGGTATAATGGACGAGAGTTTTTCCGGTTCGTTTTCAGAGACAAAGACTATTTTCTTGGCCTACAATAGGTGCGTGTTGAATGGAGAAGTTTTATTTTGCGCAAAAAAAGAAAAAAAAAAAAAAAAAAAAAAAAATAAACCTAACCTTACCTTATATATTTTAATGAAACCTAACCAACCTTAAGGTTTAATGAAACATAACCTAAACTTATTGGTTTTAATGAAACATAATCTTAACCACAAAGTGGTTAAACCACAAACCACAAAGAACCCGTTTGTTTACAGTTTGAAAAAGCTGACGGTGATGCAGGCGAACGATTCTGTGTGTGTGACGGCTTTCTGACTTTGCAGTCAGAAAATTGTTAGTTTGTAGAAAGTCGCTGAAAAAAAACTAGACGGAAAAAGTGCTAGTGTGACGCCGCCTTAAAGCCGGCCACACAACACGGCGGCCTGTCCGGCCGACGAAAAGGGGCTGGCTAAGGCGGCCGGTGTGTGTGTGGGGGTTTTTTTCACCCGGCGGGGCTTTTCGCAGCGGCCGGATAAAATCAGCGGCGCTTAAAAATTCCGTCCGGGCGCGGCCTCCCCGCCGCGTTTTTGGGTGGGTCCTTCCGGCGGGGCCCCGCCCCTCGCTGGGCCAATAATGACTAATTGTACCAGTTTAATTGTTTTATGATAAAAAAAGGTTTTTTGGGTATTATTATATATGACTATTATAAAAGATTATATATGGCGCACATGCACCCATCACCAAAACAAGTCATTTTCGGACAGGGATTCAGTTTCCCCCAGGGTGGTCGAGTGGTACTGTATATTTTCATGAGGCGGCCGGGTGTTTTTGGGGGTCTCGCCGGCGAACATGCCCTGCCATTTTTTTTTTTTCCCCGGGGAAGGGGCCGCGCCGGTGTGTGTGGGGGCCGGGCCCTTTAAGAGGTAGGGGGGTGGGGTCACCCCGAACGGGGGGGACACAGTCAAAAATTTAAAAAAACCTAAATGACCCTATTATCTGAGTTTTAAATTTCTGGGGTACCCTAGGTGGGCCCTATTTTGGGAAATTTGTTTTGGGCACAGTGTGCATTCTCAGGGAAAAAAAAGGGTTTTTTTATGGGAAAATTTTTCCCCTAATAGTACGGTGTCCCCCCACACCCACCCTACTTTAGGTGCAGGACAAACAACCTACAACTAAACGCGAAGGAGGTTTGGGGGGGAAGAAAAAAACTTGGTTTATGGGGGCGGAAAAAGGGGGGACTTAAAACATTTTTTGCTATAGGCCCAGCATACAGTAATAAAGAAAGAAAAGGGGGCTAAAAAACCTTTTTAGAGGGGGAAAAGGATATAGTGGGGGGTATTTGTTTTTGGGGAGGGGGGAAAGGGGGAAAAGCAAAAAGAAAAAATTAAAAAGTTTTTTGGATGACCAGAGAAAAAAAAGAAGAAAAAAAAGAAAGAAACAATACGAATAATAAAGAAGAAAACAAATTAAAACCAGCAGCAAGAAGAAAACACGTCAGGGGTGCCGTTGAAAAAAGGGCCGTGACTCCCCACCAACAAAGAAGAACTGAACTGAACCTCCCATAAAAAAAATGTTATCTCCACAAGTAATGGTGAAGGGGACGGAAGGGAAAAAAAAACAGGTAAACCCGTAGTACAGAAGGGGAAAGGGGCAAAAGCCGGGGGGGGGATGACCAGGCAGATACGGCAGTAGGGCTATAATATGTAGGTAGATATCTGCCGTATTGTAGCTAGTATCTGCCGTATCTCGTCGGTCTCACTTCCCTCCCTGGCTATTGTTTTTTTTCCCTCCTTTACTCATGGTTTAACTTGTGTGTACCTTCCGTCACCCTTCCGCATTACATTGGAAAAAATTGATTTTTTTGGTAAATTTCTAGCTTTTCCCCATACTCCCCCCTTTCCCCCAAAACAAGCTTGGGGCCCTTTGGGGGAAGCGGGGTTTTGAGGGTGGGGCAAATGTCGTCGAAAAACAGTTTTTTTTAGAGTTGTGTAGGAGTCAAAATTTACCTAATTGGGGTAATTTTCCCTAATAGGGGAAAATTTACTAACCTTTAAGCTCCGAGATTAAAGGGCCCCCCCGTAACTAACTTAACCAAGCAAATTTAAAACCCCAAACCTACGAGGGGCTTGCCCCCTTGACCCCCGATAATCTATCCAAAACAGCGATAATCCCCCGATAACCTATCCTAACAGCGATAATACCCGATAATTAACCTAACCTAAGGGGCCCCCCTCGACACCCCGGAAACCAAATTTGTTTTATTTACTTTTTAAGGGGGAGGGGTGGGGGAGGGGGGGGGGGACTCGATACCCCCGGTCATTCTGTTTGTGGGACGCAGCGGTCCACACGTTTCTTGACTGAAAAAATTCACAATTTTCCCTAGATCTATGGAATTTTACGCCACTACCTATAGTCTATTTTTTTTAATGGGGAAAAAATTTTCTCCCCCCGCTGCTTACTAAATTTTTGATGCCAGGAGAAGGGAAACTACGTTTCTTTTTAATGCGGCTGTATTTATCATATTTAACCCTTTTTTCAGGTAAACACAGGCATCATTTTAAGCAGAACTTTAAGATAGAATTAAATTTTTTTGCCTTGTTAAAATAAATAGACATAATCAATAACATGGGGTTGCAACGCCATTTTGTACCCCAGCCAAATATCCCGCAACCCCCCAAAGGGTGCCCAAATTTGTTTTGGGGGAGAGGGGGGATTTGGGCAAACACTCCCAAACAATCCCTGTTTTTTGGGGAGGGAAAGACAAAGGTTTTTTACGTCGTCTCACTCTTCTTCCTTTTGTGACCTGCATCGCCTCGCTTTTTTTCCCTAGCCGCGGCACTTTCCAATGAGGATTGGCTTTTGTTAGAAGGTTAAAACGTGGAGTTCGGTTGGTTTGTGAATCTAAAGGGGGAGTTAGGTTAGTAATCTAAAGGTGGGGGTTAGGTTAGGAATCTAAAGGTGGGGTTTTTTTTCTTTTCATTGGTTAGGTTTGGAATTAAAGGTGGGTTTTTGGTTACTTAATTTCATGTCTTACCTTTTTACTAAAAACATTTTATATCTCCCAAAAGTAAGTTTGCGACAGAAACCATTTTAGAGTTTCTTTGAAACCATTAAGGTAACCAGAAAGCACACTCCCAATTGTGTAGGAATTCTGGGCCCAGGTATAAAATTCCTTGTTTCCAAGTATTTCATTTTTGTTTTTTTGGAATTAGTATCTCCACTACGTGCTGAAGCGAATGATACCCTCCAAGGGGATATGACTGGAGGTTTTAAACAAACTTTACCTTTAATTTTGGCCAAAAACAAGAGCTAATTTTTTATAAACATCAAAACTAAATAGAAAAAATAATTTCCCTTTGAAAATTTTTTCAAATAAACAATGAAAAACCCCCTTTTTCACCTTTTCACTTGTAAAGTGGAAACTTTCTCGAAAAAATTTTGTTGGGGGAGAATTCTCGATGTTATCTCGCCAGAATTTTGGGGACACAGAGATTACCATGGCGGACTTTAGCAAGCCTTTTTCCCTCCCTCCAGCTGCTCCATGGTCACACTGCGCAGCCGCATGCTCAGGCCCGCTGCCTTGCCTGGGAGGAAAAAAATCAAATGTTATTAAATTTTTATTCCCGCGTCAGTGTATGGGTTTCCTTTTTATTTCTCGGGAGGGTGCATTTACGAGAGTGACATACTAAATTTCCCTCATGGTTCAGCCGATACCCCTTTTACAAGTTTTTCGTCATTCAATTAGCCGAGCGTTCTTCTGGCACGAAAAAGCGAATTGGCCTGGCGTTAGAGTTTTTTGCTGCCATGTTTACGGCTTTGTCAACATAAGGAAGGGCCTCCCGGGCATCCCCTAGGCTTATGGGGAACTTTAGGGGAAAAACCGAGCATTATGGAATTTTTTGGTATTTATGGCGAACTTCGCCATTTTGTTGCTTATGGGGAAAACCCCTAAGCTATTATAAAAAACGGGCCCTGGGTCCCAGGCAAAGCGCCTTAGTGACCCCAGCAAACCCGTGAACTTTCTCTACCCACATTGAGAGGGGGGTAGCTTGGGTAGAGTTTTCAGTTCATAACAAACAATGGTCGCTTGGGCCCTTTTTCTCTTTACGTGAAGGGTTTTCCGCATGCACGAGTCGGAGGGATGTCAGACGGCATAAAAGAGGCATACATGGCTGGTGGAGGGCATGCGTTCCCGCGATCTTAAACTTGATATGATCCCTTCACATAACAGCTAGTGAGTTATATCTCGTTATCTCTCTCTCTCGTTATCTCTCATATTCCTCGTTATCTCTCGATCCTCTTCTCTCTTGTTATCTCTCTCGTTATCTCTCTCTTTTATCTTTCTCTCGATCTCTCTTGATCGCTCTCGTTATCTCTCTCTCTTTTCTCCCCCTCTCTCTCTCTCTCTCTCTCTTCTCCCCTTTCTTTTAAATTGCCTCGCCAGCTGAGTATGTTTGAAAACCCAAAAAAGGGGGTTTTTGCGTTCCATTTGTGACACGCGAACCCAACCCTGAACCAGAACCCAACCCTGAACTGAAAGAAACGGGTTTCAAGCAACTTGGGCACAAATGGAAGAGGCCTCTACCGCAAATTGTAAACACATCAAATCAGCTCATATTTCTGAAAAATCATCACATATATAATATGGACTGATCTGTATTAATTTTCCTGTAATGTATTATAATATGATGGTGTTCATTTCAATGCTTAATCCTTTTATAACCTACAGAAAAAGTATAGATTTATTTGACCCCAGAGTATGTTTGACGAAATTTTGCAACATTTGTATAATTTCAGGGAAACCATTTCATCGAACAAGTTCGGTGAAATGACCCTCGAAGTTCGACCAAACAGTCCAACCAAATGGCAAGTTCGACGAAAACAGTCCGACGAAACGGCCGTGTGATAAGGGAGACCACCGAGAGACATCCTATAAGACCACCTACTCTTTTCCTTATTGGTACGTGCTACATACCACAGGAAGCGGAAAAGTATAAGGATTTTTAAATAGTTCTTGAAAATTGAATGCGACCAAAATTTATGGAGTTACAGCGAAATTGAAGCAAAATAAGCAAGAAAAAATGTTTATACACTCTTTTACTTTTCCTTCAATTATCTTAATATTAGTGTAATCTTAGTGTAATTTTTTTATGCTCATGATATGCAGCAATGTATTTTGAACACGATGGTAGGCTCAGCTTTCATAAATATCATCTGGTAGTTTGTAATATCGGATAGGAGTACAACATTTCAATGCAAATGAAAACCTAAAAGTCCGCCTACTCTTGTGATAGTCAGTCATGACTTTATTTTTTACCTATTGAGTTATGAATGGCGTGTTGTTGTTGAACAATCACTGCCTGATTCACTGATGCAAATTAAAATAGGCCTATCTTGTGTAAGGATGAGTAAAGCCAAGAAATATGAATATTTTCTAAGGCCCAAGGCAAGGGTTTGGGTTGCGGCGAGGCAAGTAACACCCCCTCACCACCCCGCCCGAGTTTTATCAGCCAATCAGCGACGTCCTTACAAACTCGTCTAGGGAGCGAGGGAGCTACCCAAGAATCCAGCTAAGTGAATAGACTATAGTGAAGAGTTTTAAGTCAATTTACTGTTTATGCACATTTTTTCAGTCTCATAATGCATTTTGTTTTGTGTGCTTTTGTTTGTACAAAAAATTGGTTTATCATTTTTTCTTATAGGGGAAAAAACAAAAGAAATAAACTAAAAAAATTTTTACGATA